>CATNUY010000092.1:433967-535761 GCA_951217065.1 Baccha elongata
AATGATGATACCAATTGTATTTGGACTTCACTTGCAGATTATAGTTGTGAAATTATTATTTCTGAAATAATTTGGAGAATGCCGCAAGTTAAATTTTCTGTTGAAGTTGAACATAATATACATAAAAAATATCTAATAATACAAATTTTAATATGTATTTTAGAAATTGGAAATATTTTCATAAAAGTTCTATTCCAAATACAAAAGAACATGCTTGAAGAATAACTACAAGTAGTGCTAAACCTAGATATTTTTAAATTGGTGTTCAAACTAATAGATATTATAATATTAAAAAAGAATTAAGATTATTTTATGAGCAAAATAAATACCGTATTTTATATGATATGTTTTCAGAATTTAAGAATTCATATTTTGGACATAATTGCATAATTTACCAATTATTAATTACGATAAATTTCTAACTGATTATCCTGTAATTGTTATAGATACTTCTTAACAAAATGAAGTAGTTAAAGAAGCAGCTACTGATATAACAATTGATTTTAAATGGTGTAGTAATTTTCCATCTGGTGATAGTTTTTCATATAACCCATTAATAAATCAAGTAACGCATACACAAGTAATTAGCATTAGGATTATGAAATCTATCTTATGTTGTATGCTTGCTCCCGATAAAAATCATTAAATGTGCTTCTTTTGGGCTCTTAATGCTATTTTGATAAAATTACTTAAGACTAAAAAACATACAAACACAAAAAAAAGGCAAAAAACCATTCGCTTACCATGAAAGAAATCATGCTTTTTTAAGGTACATTATTAATTTAATATTAATTTTAATTGCAAAATTTAACATACTGACGATTTTTTTTTATACGATTTAGTACATAAACGAAGCTTTAAATCTCCTTATTGAAATGTATAACTATAGATATAATCAAAAACAGATAAAAGCATTTTTAACGTTGGTCTATGTATGTACTTGAAGTCGATCGAATTTATCCTCTAAAATTTTCCGGCTGGGCCTTGTCGTGGAAAGGAACAACAAGATTTCTATTTGTATCTGGTCTATTATGGAGAGCCGATGAGCTATGCAGAAGGTTAAAAGGGGAAAGGTAATAATTATCATCTGTACCAACTAATCGATTAGGGTGGGACCCGACGCGTTCCAATCTTTTCATTAAAAGTTCGATTTGATATACCATAAGCGGTTTTAGTTTAGTTGCTTCATACAGGGTTTTATTTGAAAACCATTTTTTGTTTGGTTTTCGGAATTTCCCACTACAAAATCTTAAAATTTTTCTTTCAAAATTCTCAAGCTCTCTCGCTACGGTTGGAGAAATCGAAAACCAGATGCCAAAACCGTATGTAAGAATAGGTCTTACAAGTGTCTTGTACATGAGGATCTTTGTTGGCTGAGGCAAATGCTTAGAGTGTAAAATAGGTTTTAAGCTAGCTATTACCATTTTCGCTTTTGAGAGAGTTTTTTTGGCGTGTTTGTTAAAAATGAATCTATTATGTAGAGTTATTTTTGTCTCAGTTTTTAGGGGGACATTAATTCTATTGATTTGTAAGCTAAACATTTTGCTTTCCTTAACCGCAAGGTAATGACCCTTCCCGCTAGAGTTCCTAAAGCATATTAGACAACACTTTTCAGTGTTAATCTTAAAGCCCCATTTTCTAAAATAGCTTTCTAAAACTGGTAATTTATGCAATCCAATGGTGAGGAATTCCCAGTGTTAAGAATTTAAATATAAGCCCCTTGTGCCATATATTATCGAAAGCCTTTTCCAAATCTATATCCAGAGCAATTGTTGTATTTTTTTTCCTCAGATTCTGAACAACTTTGTCATGTAGAACTAAAAGTGTTTGTTCCGTAGAGTGACCTTTTCTAAATCCGAACTGGTTTTGTGGAATCAGATGTGA
This sequence comes from Baccha elongata, assembly GCA_951217065.1. NCBI lineage: Eukaryota > Metazoa > Arthropoda > Insecta > Diptera > Syrphidae > Baccha > Baccha elongata. The sequence continues at coordinate 435,852 of CATNUY010000092.1, forward strand.
TTGTTCACACAATATATTCAAATTTTGCAATAAAACTTTTTCAAAAAGTTTTCCAATGTTTGACAGTAAAGAGATTGGACGAAATTCTCTTATGTTCTTAGACTTTTTTGTTTTAGCTATAGGCAGTAGCTTTGCATTTTTCCAGATTTTAGGAAAATATCCATTATTTATGCAATTATTAAAAATACATGTGAGAACTACATCAAGTGAATAGGGGCATTTTCTGAGGACAAAATTAGGGATATTGTCGATACCAGCGGATTTCTTATTATTTAATTCTAGCCTTAAGTTATTTACTTGGGTTGGAGATGTAAAAGGATGTTCGTCCAGTGAAGTTGCAGTCAAGGAAGGAGAAAAAATTCTTAGGTGTTTATTAATTTGGCTTTCCCGAAACTCACGTGTTTTGACAAGGACTTGGCGTGTCAGTGTTTGATCAGCTGTTGGGGTCTTCTCTGCGTACAATTCTGAATAAAAAACTTTGAAAGCTTCTAATTTGCATTCTGTGCTCCCTAGCTGAATCCCATTGTATTCTAACATATCTTTTCTTATGTCAGTACCGAAGAATGTTCGTCCTGTAATTCTATCAACCTCTTTGAACGCCTGAGGAGATGGTCTTATTTCTTTCAGCTTTGATTCAAAATGATCATTCATATCTGTCTTTACTCTATCTTTTATTATCTTACTCAAGCATTGAATTTTAGATTGAAGTTGCTTGTACTCAGAGCTAATTCTGTTAAGGTTTGGTGAAAGAGTCTCTTCAGTTGCCTTAACCATATGTTTCTTAGCTTAAGTAATTTTTGGGTTAGTTCAGATATATTGTGGTATCTTAAATTTCTCGGTTGGCGAACCTCTGAATGTTTTTCAGTACATGATGTTATTGCGTCATTGATCTGACATATAAAAGAGTCTATTTCCGAGTTACATGTAACTCTATCTTCGGGAACATTCATGCGAGAGAGACCATTATGTAGTTCAAGCCTGAAAGCCTCCCAGTTAGATTTTTGAAAACTAACATATGTTTCTGGTGGTTGCAGGAGAGGTGATAGAGTTGTGAAGTTGAATTCTAGAGAAATAACAAAATGGTCCGCAAGAGAAGAAAATGTGCTGCATCTTGAAGGATGAGAATAACCCAGAGAAGATGAGATAAGAAAGTAATCTAAAATTGAAGAAGACCTAGGAAACGTTGGACTATATGGAGAAACGACGTCTAGGTTCAAGTATGGACCATTAAAAAAACATTTGTGATAAATCTTTCCAGTTCTGTTATTTGTTGAGTCGCCCCATTCTACGTGTCGTGCATTAAAATCACCACCAATAATTGCTGCATCAAGTGTTCGATAAGGGCACTAAGTCGGTCAAGTTCTCGTTCTAAGGGTTCGCCTACACCGGATGGAATATATTCTCTTTGTTAAACCGGAAGTGTGTTGTAGATTTATTGTTGCTAATACAATTGAAAGTAAATTGCTTTGAAAATTAATAGTACTGTATTTAAATTGCTTGTCCAAAATAATTGCGGTTCCTCTACCAAAATCATTTCGTACTATGTTGAAACCTTCGAATGACGGCTTATGCCTTGTACCTAGTCTTGTTTCAGAAACGAAGCATATTTGTGGTTTTTTTTCTTTAAGGATTTTATAAAGTGCAAGTCTTCTTTCATGGGAAATAATTGAATTAAAATTAGTTGAGAGTATTTTCATGTTAGTTCCTGCCATCATATCACAATAGAAGCGAAAAAGTCGAGATATGCGAACATTTTCTCTTCTTGTGTTTTAAGCTGTTGGTAACTAGGCCAGAATTGTCTGATTCGAACTAGTAAATCTTAAAAGGAAATATTAAATAATTTGTTTGCTTCGTTTAAGAAGTTATTAAGGTCACTGCTTGATGTCGAATTATTAACAGCGCTAATTAATGTTTTCTTAGGTTTGTTTTGAGGGGTCGGTTTCAGAGTAGTTTTTGCCATATCGGCAAAGGAAATGTTTGTATTACAAAAGGAATTTACATTGTATTGGACATCAATCCTATTGTCTTGCACTTGTCTCCCAGATCTCTGCATGAGTGATTCTTTTTAAGTTTTATATTTAAGGTATGCCGGACAGCCTTTAAAACTAGCTGCATGTCCTGGTTGGTCACAATTAACGCACACGGGAGTAGGAACCTCTTTATTAGCTTCCTGCAAATTTTTGACAGAAGCTATACATGCCTCCGAATTGTGAGATTCCCCACAAAGTACACAGCGGCTCACATATGCACAGCAGTCCCCAGAATGCCCAAACCTCCGACAACGGTAGCATCTTCTAACAGATCTGCTATGTTTTTTCTCCCAATACACACGTTGAAAGAGAAGATACCTAACGCATGTTAGTTCCTTAGCTGATTTGCCCTGCTCTAACTGCACAGAAAAGATGTTTAGCTTAATATTTTGTTCCTTAGTCCTTGCGTTAGAAAAGGGAGCAACTTTAAAGATTTTAACATTTGGAGCAATATCGCTCAAAGCTTTTTTAACTTTCTCTATAGGTGTGTAGGTGTGTCTCCATGGAGACCCTTCAACAAAATAGAAACTCGCTTAGACTCCTTTGGAGAGAAGGAGAAAGCACCAATACCAGTTCCCCGTAGTCTTTCGATAATTAATTTATGAACTTCAGCACTACTTACATAGACCTTAGTTTTCCTATAGCCCATATAAACATATTTGTGTTTCATGTCAGATATATTGCATTTTGTTGCAGCAAGCTCTACAACTTAATCTATAAGATCGCAGTTAGCCCCAAAGATAAAAATTGGTGGGCAAAATGAAACATTTTTTAAATTAATAGAGTTCGAGTTGTTAGTATTCTGGTTAGTAGGTTTATTAATTAGTTTCTCATTAGATTTGTTAGTATTTATTTTAAAAATATCTAATTCTGGACCTGGTGAATCATCCATTAAAGGTGCATATATATTGTTAGAAAGCTTTCCATATTTAGATGAGTGAGCTGACTCATCTGATGTATTTTTTCTTTTTTCTTTTTTTTTTCCACATTCGGTTGATAACTGCTTGCAGCGCGCTTAAGATTTCCGATCACAGTTGTCCATTCATTAGGCTGCGTGGATTCTTGGTTATCGTTGGTATCTTTCAGATTGTCACGTGTGCGTTTCTCACTGCTTGTTTGAGAAACAAGATGATCTGGCTTATCGCAATTAGACACAGAAGGGGGGAGCTAAAAACTGCTGAGCCAGCAGAAGAGCTCGCAAATATATATTTAGATGTGCTCGAGTTGAGAGCTGAGATATTGTTTATGAATTGAGTTTTGACTGTCTCATTCGTGAGAGTATTTTTATTTAAATAAACTGAATGTTTTCGCCTGTTTCATCATGTGGATTATTATTTTTTTCAGCACTATTTTTATATGCCAGTCCACGCACGATCTGGAATATTAGCACTAACTTCTTCACTTTTCTCCACTTTTTAGAGTCACTGTCTCAGAGGGGAAAAATTATTTTATTTTGGGGGCAAGGCCGCTTATTAATTGAAAAAAAAAAAAACAGAATTTGTTTTGGTTAGCTACACACGTCCGTACTCTACAGCAGGATCGCAACTCATTTTTTATTATTAAAAGAGTTGAATAAAAATCAAATCTTTAGATAAAAAAAAAATCTAAATTATCTATTGAAAATTATGACACATCCACCTGAAAGGTTTGATAGTTAATTTCCTAATATTATTAGAGCAATAATTTGTGGACCAAGTAATTGTGTTGAAACTAATGTTCTTTTAAACATTTTGTTCGTGTATATTGTCACTTTGTCGTAAATATAATATCTATTGGTTACACTTAGTGTACTTTCAATCCAAAGTGACAATATACACGAACAAGCCAAGTGCTCCATCACTTCTCGACTACCACGGGAAACATTTGGTCCATCAGAGCCTGATATTAGCTCCAGTGCCTATCCAAACCAATCTCCGACGACTTGCTTTGCTGCGTTGTTGTGCGACGGCAGTCTGACTCCTTACGCCACACCTATTAACCTTACGACAGCCTGTTGCCTACAAGAATTTTGTGCCGTTGCTGCCAAGGGAATATAGTTGGCTGCTGCGTCGATTATTTCTGGGGAATTGGACATTGTCCAACGAATAAAGGTGGTTGTGATCTTGTTGTTGCTGCTGACGCCGGCGTTAGAGAAACGGTGCTCGACCAGTACCAACGGCATCTTTGGGTGTAGACACGCAACATAATTTTTTACTGTTGTCATACAAGCAACGGCGTTTTGGGTGTGGTTGAAGCCACACATTTACACATTTTGGAGGAGAAGACTCTCGCTGGAAATTTGTTGCTGCTGACTCGACGCCCTTTTTTGTGTGTCCTCGCTTCATTTTGATTAATGATTTTGTTTAAAAGAGCTGCATCCGAGGATTGATTTGATTTACGCATATGCCGTACTAGTAGCAACTGGGTTCTTTCTTGGTACATTAGCCAACGTCACAGTTTTGTGGTTCAGGAAACCTTGTAGAGAACCACGAGGACACCTAGTTGGGTGTTTTGTGCAGCACTGCACGACAGGCGCCATATTTTTTTTTTTGTTTGTAAGCTGCATTGATTTGTGTGCTGCACCCTATTGAATTGTCATCAGCTTTATTTCGGACGCCACAGTGTATGTGCTGCGTAGCAACGTAGGATTTTCCTCATCAAGCGATCATCTACAAGAAGCAGTTGTGACCAGAAAAGTTGCCATTCGATTTTATGAAACAGTATGTACAAGGTCAGGTATTATTATATTTTTGAATGGCAAATTTATATCGATTTAAATACGTATACATATAATATTATAAATTATTAAATTTTTGTAAGGGCAATTTCGCCCTCTCACCCCACCGCACAATTATTGGTTTTTGCATATTATTAATGTGAATAATTCGAAACGCAAACCTTTTGTTGAACAGTTATGTTGGCGTTTTCTTGGATTGGTGTTTTCCACTGTGTAAAAAAAATATAATTGTTTTTATTCAATGCTTTTACGATTTCATTATATTATTTCCCAATTGATTATAAAGTGTTTCATAACGTTCCATGTTTGCACACAATCATTTTTTTAAATAGGTTCTTTTGAGAACCCCTTCTTACGTTGATTGTTTTTTGCGTGAAACAATATCGTCGCGTAACTTTTTTGATTAAAACCAATGAAATTCAACTGAAAAGATACTTAACGTTCCACGTTTTTAAAGAAGCAACTATAAGTTTTCGGTTCTTTTAAGAACCACTTCAATTGAAAATCGTTTCTTTCGGTTTTTAACAATAATTTTGTTTAACAAAGTCTTTTGAACTTTTTTCTCTCAGTTCTTTGAAATCATTTTCTTTTTACTTAATTTTTAACGCCGGCTTCCCAGTCCCCTGATTTATCCAAGTCTTTTTTACTTTAAGCTCAGAATCTTTATTTTTTTGAGCAATTTTCGACATTTTGATTGTTAAGTTCACAGTCTTTTGAAGATTCTTTTGGGTTTTTTTTAACTTCTTCAATAATTTTTTATTGGCAAGTGTCAACACTACTTTCGTGTCAAATTAATTAAGTCTTTTGAACTTTTCTCTTCATTTGTACAAATTTTTTTATTTTTTGTTAATAATTGTTCTAACAATTTTCGACATTTTGTCCGAGTAAGAAAGTCTTGTGAACTTCTGCTTACTTTTAAACAGTGTTAACAACTTGTTTTAACTATTTTTTGTCATTTTATTCAGTCGGTTTAAGAAAGTCGTGTCCACTTTTCCCTCGTATTGTATACAATTTGCATTCATTATTCTAACAACAATAAATTGTTAGTATCAATTCTCAATACTTTCTCAAGTCCTTATACATTTTTTTCGCGTTGGTTAATCTTTTGCGCAACAATTTAGTTTTTAGTTTAGTTTTTAGTTTATTTCATCAATTAGAAAACATAGCTTCTTTTAGACTAAGATAAATACCTACATACATAACTTAAGTGTTGGTGGGTGCATAATACAAAATTTAATCAAAAAATATGTGTTTTAGCTTAGCATTAAATTTTAACATCTTTATTATTAATATGAATTACATTACTAATAAATTAGACAAAACAAGGAATTTAAATGATTCTCTTGAACAATTTTAATTAAAATCAACTATATTATAAATTAAATTTGCCTCCCTGATGCAACGGGAGATAGGTTCATTCCGTCCATAATTGCTACGATGGAACTGCTCATAAATTTAAAACCGACAACGTGTGGTTCTTGATGGTGCATTTCCTCCAGTAACTAGTGTTAGCAAAGGAGGACAATCAATATGAAATGTTAAAATGTCTCTAATAATCATGACTGAATAGTACACTCTACGATCTTTGAGAGATTGCATGCCAAATAGTAAACATCTACTACTATATGAAGGCCTTGGAATCCTCCAATTTAATTTGAAGAAAGCATACCTAGTAAATTTTTTTTGAACTTTTTCAATCCTATCCATTGAGTTTTGGTAATACGGGTTCCAAACTATGCTACAATACTCTAGAACTGACCTTACTAGAGAATTATATAAAGATTTTAATGTATAAGGATCCGAAAATTCTCTGGTGTTTCTTTTGATAAAACCAAGCATTTGGTTGGCTTTGTTTTTCATATAATCGTAGTGGGGTAAAAATGACAAGTTTGTATCTAAAACTACTCTTAAATCTTTTTTCCTTCTAACACGCTCTAGTTTGATATTGTTGATGTCATAATCGAACAAAATTGGACTATGAACTCGAAAACACGATAATACTTGACACTTAGAAATGTTAAGAAGAAGGTGATTCCGTTGACACCACCAATCAAGTCTCATCAGATCTTCTAGAAGAAGAACACAATCCGATTCACAGCCAATTTTGCGAAATAGCTTTAGATCGTCCGCAAAAAGAAGACAATCTGAACTTTTGAAGATACCAGGTATATCATTTACAAAAAATATAAACAATAATGGCCCTAAATGACTTCCTTGCGGGACTCCTGACGGAACAGAAATTTTATCGGAGAATGAATTATGAATCTTTACTATTTGAAATCTACCCGTTAAATATGATTTTAACCACTTTAGTAAATAAGAGTGAATGCCTAGAGAAAACAATTTATGAAGTAAAACATGATGATTAATTCTATCGAATGCTTTCGCGAAATCTGTAAAAATGATATCCGTTTGCCACCTGTTTTCCATATTTGATATAATGACATTCGTCATTAAAACTAAGTTAGTGGCGGTTGATTTTCCCGCCACAAAACCATGTTGAGAAACTGATATGTGGTACCGAACCAATTGTGTTAGCTTATTACAAACCAATTTCTCAAACACTTTCGGTATAGCTGAAATTTTACATATTGGCCTATAGTTATTAATGAGATGCTTTTGCTCCGATTTAAAAATAGGAGACAGAAATGAAATTTTCCATTCGTCCAGAAATTGGCCCTCTGAAAGAGAAAGATTAAAAATTTTGCATAATGGTTCAGCCAATGCAATAGCACAATTTTTTAAAAGAATAGCAGGAATCCCGTCAGGCTCTTCACTCTTACCAGCATCCAATGTGGATAGCGCTTCTTCTATTTCAATGACACTAAGTACAAGCGAGCCCATGTCAACAATTCTATCAACAGAGGGCATCTCCTGAATAGAAGGAGCATCCAAGGAATAAACAGATTGGAAAAATTTTGCAAACAAATTGCATATTACAGGTACCTCACTAGCCGTTGAATCGAGGTAACTCATACTACTAGGAAATCCTATCGATTTACGCTTAGAGCTAATAAAATTCCAGAAACGGTTACTATTTGATGTTATGTCACTCTCAACCGATAGCAGGTAATTCCGATACATTAATTTGTTCAAACAATCGAACTCACGTTGACGATTAAAATAATTTATGTGCAGTTGCTGATTACATTTATTATTTTTAAACAATTTGTAAACCTTATTTTTTTATTTTTAAGATTATTCAATCTCTTGTTATACCAAGCAGGACTAGAATTAAATTTTAAGATTTTTTTAGGTACAAATAAGTCAATTGCGCCTTTTAAAATGGTTACGAAAGACGAGAAAGTAATCTTCAAATCAGAAAATGAAAAAATATCTAACCACGAAACAGATAACAAATAATCAACCATTGCATCATAGTCAGCTTTTCGAAAGTCATAAATAGTTTTATGTTTACATACTTCTTTTTAAACATAATGATAAAAACAAATAATTCTATCAATTGCAATATGGTGTATAGAATTTTCAATGACTGGTAAATTGGACTTATCAAGACAAACAGAAAACTCGTCGTCAACAAATACCAGGTCAAGTATACGATTAAGATCATTACTATTAGAGTTAATTTGAAATAAGTTATACTTACTCAAGAAATCAATAACAAAAATATCAATTTCTGTTGAAACGTTAAACGGTACTAAACATTTATCTTGTAAGTCCAACGTCCATTCAATGTTACAAAGTTTAAAATCTCCAGCAAAAAGAATGTGTTGCGAACTTTTAAGATTTTCCAATATAGACTTTAAATTATTTAAATGAAGATTATATAAATCAATAGAACTTCTTGGAGGAATATAACTAGCAGAGACAAATAACTCTGAATTACCTATTTTCACGCAAATTATAATTTGATCAACATCCAGGTCCGAGTTTGAAGAGTTTGATGCCAAGCTTATTAAACTACAAGCCAATGAAGAACGAATGGCCACCAAAACTCCACCACCTCTTTCCATCCCTGTCAATAATTGAGATCTATCTTTTCTAAAAATCGTATAATAATTTGAGAAACATTCAGAACTTAAATGATTATCAGTTAACCATGTTTCTGTTAATATAATGATATCATACATGTAAGATGAAAATGAAACAAAAATATGATCTAACCTTGTCCTTTACCCAAGGCCGTAGCGAGACAATTATTTCGGGGGGGGGGGGGGGGGGTTTATACTTATTCCATACACCAATCAATCTGTACCTTTCTGTAGATGTAATAAATAAAATTAGTACAGCCCATTAACCCAAAATCCACCAAACACGACTTTTAATTGCGATAATGATACTATTCTATGTATAAGGCAAGTTATGGATTCGTCAAAAAAAAAAATTGAGATAACAAATAAACATGATATTGCGATGATAGGGAAGTAGACAAAATTGTGTTGGAAAATTCTGTTCGTCCGACTGCCTGTTTGCAGACCTGCAGCCTAAATGGATAGGCTGATTTGCAAACTTGGTTCAGAGTGTTTATTTAGTAGTCTCGCACTAGGCGTTGTTGAAATTGGAATTTTAGCTTTAAAACAATGGTAAATGTCATATAACAGTTTGTTAAACTTAATTTTTCTAAAAATGGCCTTAACGATTTTGATAAAACAGTCGAGATTTATCTTAAAACAGTTTCTCCCATAGAACCGATTTCTTAAAATCAGAATTTCTCGCTAACAACAAAACCGATTTCAATTAAATTTAAAATTTAGGAAGGTTTTTATGATCAAATTCATATACATAACTTTTTAGATTTTTTGAATATGTTGGAAACGCGAATATCGAATTTTTTCAGATTGTTTTCCAGATGAACTACAGATTTCGATGTATTGAAATACTCAAAAAATTGCAAAATATTTTTCAAAAATTAAAAATGAAAACGGTTTAAAAAAAACTGCTTTAACGATTTTCAATATTTTTTCCTAGGTAGAGTACTGCTAATAAAATACAATTGCATACTTAGTTTTTTAAGAAAACTCTCAAACAAATTTGAAAAACTAAAAGACTTTTGCAATATTTTCTTAAAATAATTTTACATTTATCATCACTCTTTAAGATTTTATTATAAAAAAAAGTATTAAATAACATGTAAGTATATCATTTTTATAAAATTAAATTTAATCTTCTGGCCTTCTGTGCTGCAAATATGTCTAAAACTTCCTCAGTGTCAATCTCAATGTCGATGAATTGACATTAATGCCAATCCTGTTAGTCTTTCTTCGCCGGTAGAATTTCTAAGGTAAGTTTTTAGACGTTTCATTGTCGAAAATGTTCTTTCTGGTGTACACCTTGAAACCAGTAGTATCGCCAAAATTTTGAGAAGCTTGTGGATGTTAGGAAACAGATCCTTATTGCATTCCCCAAGAGCTGTTATTGCACTCTTTGAACGCTCTGTATCTTTTTGTCTTTGGCATTTTGTCTTCCATAACGTAAACTCAGCTACTAAAGTGTCCCAATCCAAAAAAGATCTATAAAATTTGAAGTTTTCTTCGTTGTTATTTTGTTCATATTTGCCAAGGATCGATGGAATTAAAATGCACAAAGAGGAAAGTATGGACTTATGATTTTCAAATCTTATTTTAAGCCGACTTAAAAAGTCATCTAAAAGAGGAATCATTATAGTGTTATATTGATATTCAAGGACCCAATCAGCAGAGACACGACGTTGTTGATAATCAGCCGGCTTGAGTTCTTGTGTTAACTGAACTTTATAAGCCTTAAGACCCAAGTCTTTATGCAAAATACGGTGTAATGACGTTTGTGGAATGCCTAATTCCAAAGAACGACGAGGAATGGACAAACCTGGGTTTTCTTCAACACTTTGGGCTACAACAGCAATATTCTCAGTTGTTCTTGAGCGACGTGCACGGGTTTTATTCTTCACATCACTAAATTGTCCCAACAGCTCGAATTTGTCCACCAATTTCTGTATTGTGGTCCGACAAGGTGCTTCACGACGACCCAAAAATGTTTTAGTTTTACGAACCGTCTCTGCCAAATTTTCACCATTTTTATAGTGAATTTCAATGCGTTGTTGAAGCATGTGTCGTTCCATTTTTATTAATGGTGTAGTTTCTACTTGTCAAATGTCAAAAAATGACAGCTTCAAAAGTGACAGCTACCGATATAGCGGGCTATTCAAAATAACACCTCTTATTGGATAACCCTACTTATCCTAAAATAGGTTTCAGGATCCGTTGTGCTCACGTTTTGTCTGTGCTGTTGCCTTGACACAATTGCTCATTCCTTTTTGCCTATTGCTGACAAGAGAATAGAAACGCATGGAATGAATCGGCTAAAATGTTGCAAGTTACAATTGCAACTATATAAGTTAAATAACGAAGTTGAAAACTAATGCTCACAAGGACACCATTAGTTTATTTGGAAGGGAAATAAGAATATACGTTTTTACTATACATATTGTTTCATGTAGATGCATATACATACCTATCTAGGTATTCTTAATTTCCTTGAGGCGTTTAGTTATTCATCATGTGCAATCGAAGCAAAAGTAACCTGGCATCCTGAGGCTGTGTTGTTTGAGTTTGTATTTAAAAACTGTTAGAGCTATGTACCTTACTAAATTCATCGAAAATTATGTTGGTACCTAACTACGTAGGCTTTAAACTAAAATCAGAAAGTTTTGAACATAGGTAATCACTAATTATTTGAGCACAAATTTCATACTTATGCGGAAAAGGTTGATTTACAGATGCATTTCTAAAAAAAATCGGGGGGGGGGGGGGGTGCACCCCTGTGAACACCCCCCCCCCCAATGGCTACGGCCTTGCCTTAACCCACCAACATTTTGATAATATATTCATTTGCGTTATCACAGTCTTAAGTTCTTTTTCTCCTTTTCAACAAGTGTCAAGTTTCAAATCTTTTAATATTTTCTCACTGTTTTTTGAACTGTTTCGACAATTTTATTGCCAATTGTCGACACTTTCGTGTCAAATTGATTAAGTCCTTCAAACTTTTCACACGATTTGCAAACAGTTTCCAAGTAAATATCAACGATTTTTGACTTTTTTGTATCTAGTTAAAAATGTCATTTGTACTTTTCCCCTTTCTTTTTCAAGTAGTGCAAGTTTTCAAGTTTTTAAACACGCCGTCGCCATCAGACATTTGTTTTTTAATTAACAAAGTCTTGCAAAAATTTTCGAACAACTTTTAATTAATTTTAACTAATTATCTTATCAATAACTTTTACCCATCTCTGCTCAAAAGGCTGAATCAAAGGAACTTTGGGCAGACACCAAGGCAAAATATGTTCTCTGCGCTAGGTCTAAGGATATATCTGACGACCAAGAAGCAATCGAAACAAAATATGCGAATAGCAGTGAGACTTATTTTGCCTGAATGGCACTGTTCTTATATAACGAACAGAGACTTGAAAGCCAATTTAAGTTAAAAGAGCCCTCATCACCAACCTCTTCGGAAAAACCACCGCAGTTTTCCAAACAACACAGTCTTAAAGTGCCACCTTTTGAAACAGAGCTGTTCCATAGTAATTACTGTCTTGGCCTGCCTTCCGTGACATGTTTGATGCAGTCTACATCAAACATTGTCATTTGAGTGAAGTGGAAAACTTATTCCATCTTCCGGCAAAAACAAGAGGTGATGCATCAAGAATAGTTAATCAAATTTCCCTTAACGAATAACTTTTTTGTTAGCGTGGGAGGCATTACGTGCTGCATACGAAAAAAAGAGAATTCTTGTAAGCCACCAGGTAAAAAATATTTTCAATTTACCTACGTTACATGAGGAATCACCAAAATCAATCTGTCTACTTTAGAATACTATAAATGACTCCAGAGTAATACTTCAAGCTCACAATATTCATACAGAACATTGGGATAAAATCCTGGTTTTTGCGTGCTCGAGTAGACTACCGAAAAATACGTTGATGCTTTGGGAACAGTCTCTGGCAGATCCAGCAAAAGTTCCGTCATTGCAACAGTTGGACACATTTTTATCCTCAAGATTCCAAATTTTGGAGTCTATTTCAAATACCACATCGACTAAATCTACACTTATAAACAGTAATTCTCGAACTTTTAACAGAAAGAATACTGCACAGCAATCGAACAGAGCCGACACTTTTTTTTCTAAGCGGGGCGTGGCTTAGTGTAAAATTTATTCAGCAGATCACTCTGTATATGAGTTTAAAACATTCTTAGCTTTGTCAATACCAGCTCGTTTACAAACTGTACGTCAAAACAAGATGTGCAATAATTGCTTGGGTACAAGTCACCAAAAATCTGCTTGTGCCAGTGCCATTCGTACCTCAAGCATCAAGTCAAAGCTACCACATTTCAACTCATAAAAAAGTTTTAATCGCCACTGCATTAGTCAGCATCTTGGGAAGGGAAACCAAACACACTGTTTGAGCCCTTATTGACCCTGGCTCTGAAATCTCCTTTATATCAGAATCTATTCAAAAACGTTTGAATTTGCCATTTGTTGATAAAACCACCACAGTTTCGGGCATTAGCGAAATCTTGCCATCACATCAAAGAAACTCTATTCTTTTTCACTTACCTCTTTTGTATGCTCTGAGGTCACTATCTCAGCGCAAGCTATAGTGCTTATGAAACTAACAAACAATCTTCCAAGTGCTTCCTTCACGATTATAGCCCCAATATTTTTGTTGGTCTCAAGTTGGCTGATCCAAATTTCAACAAATCATCTCAGGTTGATCTTCTGATGAGAGCGGACTTATGTCCGTCAATCATACGCAATTGCATTAATCTCATTTCGGACACTCTAGTTGCTCAAAATTTGGTTGGATATTATCGGGACCCCTGCCAGACTCATTTTAATCATTTAATACTTTTATCGTATCGGAGTCTGTAATTACTTCAGAGTTAAATACTCAAATAAGAACATTTTGGGAGCTAGAGGAGTTACCAGCCAAACCAATTCGATCAAGTGAGCAAGCTTAAGTGGTAAGAGGTGTTTTTAAAGCGGTCCATAATTTTTTTGGTTTTTCTCTAGTTTTAAAGTTGAATTTTCTCTAGTGCGATTGAAAAATTAATAAGACAGTAACTTTTAAAAGTAAAAAAGATATACCCCTATCTACATATCACCAAATTATTATAAAATCAATTTTAAATTCAGTTGTATTTTTTAATATTTATATTCTTTCTCTCTCCTTGCCTTAAATATTCCTTTTTCCATACATATTCTATAACTGCATACATTAACCTTTAATATGAATGTGTGTGGTTATTGTTACGTTGACCTTCCATATGAGGGTGATTTTGCTGTGTGCACGTCATGCAACAGCAAGCTCCATTTCGAGTGCAGCACAATCACCGAAAAAACTTGGAGGAACATGAGAAATGCAAGAAGAGAAGTCTGGAAGTGTCAATTCTGCAGGAATGCAGCAGAAACACAAGGTGCTATTGGTAGTGGAAATCCCGTGGCTCTATATCAAAAGAACAGCCACAAAAACCTGACGTGCAAGAGCCGAAAAGAACACGACAACAAAACAGCCCCGAACAAAAGATTCGCTTATTGAGAGCTCAAATGAAAAAAATAACTGCCAGCTGCGATTTTCTAGATGTCAAGTACGATGAAATCAATGCAAACATGGTAAAAAACAACAACCTGATGGAAAACTTTACAAAAGAAATAAATGAACTGAAGGAAAACAACAAAAAGAAAGACGAACTTATAGATAATTTGCAAGCACAAATAAATACTATCGAACAACAAATGCTTAAAAACAATGTCGACATAAAAAACATTCTGGCCACTGCACATGAAAATTTAGTTGAAATAGTTAAAGGAATATGTTAAACAATCAACTGTGAAATAAAAGACAATGATCTCACTGATATATATAGGACAAAAACGAAAAACCCAGAAAAATCAATAATTGCATCGTTTTCATCGAATATATGCAAAACTAATTGCGTCAAACAAGCACGCGCAACTCGTCCTATCAGACTAAGTGAAGTAAAAAAAAATACCACCTTAAGTCCAGCTTCAGCATCATCATCTTCATCGTCGATCGAAAGCACAATAACTGTGTACATTAATAATCAGCTGACAAGGCATAACAAACACCTATTGTGGATGACGAAGGAGAAAGCAAAACAACAAAATTGGAGATTTGTGTGGGAGAGTGCGGTAAAAATATTGGCACGTAAAAACGAGAGCACACAACCAATAATATTATAACCACCGTAAATGATGTGAACAAAATCACATGCATATAATTTATATGTAATTTATATGTATGTATTAAAAAAGAGATACGCAAAATAGTTCTATCAAAATGAATAACACAAATGAAAACAATAATGATAATGAAATTTTATTTGATTTAGATTGTAGGGTGATACATGGTTTTAACGACGTTAATTTAAATGAATTTAAGAATGATAATTGCTGTTACATATGTTTTAATTTAAGATCATTGCACTTACATTGGAATAATTTTTGTTTCAATATAAATCACTTTCTAAGTGCTTTAAAAATAATTATTCTGGTAGAAACTAATATTAAAGACGAAGAAAATGATTTTTGTCAAATAGATGGATCCAAATTGGAGTTCTTAAACAGAAAAAATAAGAAAGGCGGAGGAATAATGATGTTTGTACGTAAAAGTCTAGCCCATAAACGATTATCTTCTGAAACTATATCATATGAAAATATAAAAATTAGCTTTATGGGAAAAAATATAACAAAGTTTGTCGTTGGCATTTATAGACCACCATTTTTTTTATAAATACTCGTGATTCAAACTCTAACTATGTAAAGGATTATTTGGAGATGTTAGCATCATTGAGATTGATGAATGTCATGATTGAATACACGAGGGTAGATTCTAATAAGGGTACGAAATCAGCAATTGATCACATCCTTGTAAGAAAAGTAAATTCAAAAATTAAATCAGCTGTTATTGTGAGTGGTAGCACCGATCATTAACCAACTCCATACACAAATGACATTTTAACAACACCAGATAACGACACTACCATTACTTCATTAAGGCCAGAGTAGATGAGCTAATCTGTGAATTAGACTGGAAAGAATTTGTCAATGAAGAAGATGCTGAGCAGCTATACAGTAAACTTGAGTCTATTTTAAATGATATATATAAAAGACCAACTTACACAAAACGAACACAGAAAAACAGAAAAAATTGCTCCTGGATAACCCCGTACCTTATTGCTGAATGCAAGAAAAGGGATGAACTCTATAAAAGGTGGAAGAATAACAGAGTTAAAATAAGTTATGAAATGGAATATAAAAGCTTCCGCAATAAAATAAACAAAATGATAGCAAGGAAGAAATCAAACTTCTACAAGAACCAATTCATACAATTGAAGACCGATCCAAAGAAAACATGGGGATTAATCAATCAAATATAAGGTAGGAAAAAGACAAATATTGATGAAACAATGATCACAAATTTTAACACTGAAATCGCATTGAATAGAATGCTTGATTTACTTCGATGATATGGAAAAATATAGATGACAATAACGAAAAAGTGAAACAAGTTTTTGAGAGAATTAAGTCAAGTAATCTGAAACCGCAACCTAGTAAATTTCAATTTCTCAGCAAAGAAGTTGTATTTTTGGGTCACAAGTGTTCTGCTGAGGGAGCAGTGCAGACGATATGAATGTGGAGTGTGTTTTAGATTTTCCAACCCCTACAACGAAAAAGAAGCTACAAATGTTCCTAGGTTTAGCTAAATGCTACAGAAAGTTTATTCCAAACTTTACAATGATTGCTCACCCACTTAACAACCTTTTGAAAAAAAAAAAACGTTTTAACTGGGATGAACTTTGTGTAAAAGCGTTTAAAACTCTGCAAAATCGTCTTGTAAGTCCACCCGTATTGAAATATCCAGATTTTTCAAATAAATTTTTATTATCTACAGACGCGAGCATAGAAGCTATTGGAGCAGTTCTGTCACAAGAAGATGAACATCCAAATGCATATGCTAGTCGCAACCTGAACGCTGCTGAGAGAAACTACTTCACAATAGAAAGAGGGCTCTTAACAACAGTTAAGTTGTAAAAAACTTCCGAGCGTATCTTTATGGAAAACCTTTTATTGTGTTCTGCGACCATAAAACTATACAACATTTTCGGAATTTCAAAGACATCTCATCTCGTCTTACTCGATTTCAACTTGAGCTTTCTGAATATGAATTTGAGGTTATATACATCTAGGAGGAGGGAAAGTAGAACACGAGAGTTTATTTAAGTTTAAATCGTTTTTAAATCAATAGTTTATGATTTTAATATAATTAGAGTTTCAATTAAAATAATTAATTAGAAAAAATATAGAAAAATATGAAATTACTTTGATTTGACATTGACATTGACTTAGCTTTCTTAACTTGACTTTTCTTTGACCTTTACTTTACTTGACTTTACTTTTCAGACTGCTTGTTTATTAATTTTAGTTTAATCTCTATACTATAGATTTACATAAATCCTGTACCTTCGAAAGGAATGATTGGGAAATTATGAAGTTAAAATAGTGTAAATAGTTCATGTTTGGTATTGTAATTTAGGATGTTTATTTTGTTGGGAAATGTAGTCATCCTACATACAAACCTGGAAGAGCAAACTCGAATGCAGACGCATTAAGTAGAATACATGAGCAGAAAGATCAAGATCAAGCTAATTGCTACGTTATCACACTTGCAGAGGCGGACGTATTGACAAACAATAATTGCAGAAACCCGTCTTCCGAAGAAAGAGATAAGGAATTACAAGACGAGGATGAAGCAAAATACATTTCAAGCGACCAAAGTGAACAAAGCGCCGATGACAGTTCAGTATGCAGTAATATTCAGAAAATTGCATGTCCCAAAGATCAACTTATAATAATAAAAGAATACCACGACTCTATGTTCGGAGGACACAAAGGTTTCATAAAAACTTACAAACGAATCAAGGAAAATTTAAGATGAAAAGGTATGGCGAGAGACATTAAGAAATACGTAAGAGAGTGTAAAAAGTGCCAAAATATTAAATCATTTAGATCAACAAAAATGACGATGCAGATTACAGACACCGCAGAACTGCCATTTGAAAAAATTTATATGGATATAGTGGGACCCTTGGAAAAAAGCCATGATGGAAATAAATATATACTGACATTTCAAGATGATCTAACAAACTTCATGGACTGCTATGATTTGGCATCAATTGAAATGGAAAAAATCGGTCAAATATTGGTGGACGAAATAATTAGTAGATACCGTTCCAAAAAGTTTAGTGACAGGCCAGGGTAGCAACTTTATTAGTGAAATGTTCCACAAAATTTGTAAATTTTTGTCAATAAAAAAATTGCGAACCACGGCTTACCATTCAGAATCTAATCCCTTAAGGATTTTCACAGAAAACGAGCCTAAGACTTGGGACCGAATTTTTAGGCAAGCTATGTTTGTGCACAACAATACACCACACTCTGCAACCGGTTTAACACCAATGGATTGTTTGTTTGGATTCAAATCCGATGTCCCATCTTATCTTAAGACTAAAGAGGATCCCGTTTACAATTTTGACAACTATTTCTACCAGATCCGTTATAAATTGCAAAAATCACACTCATGCGTGTGCTCGGAAAAATCAAGAAAATGCTAAAAAAAACATTAAAAAAAAAATTTATGACAGAAACGTGAATCCCAAGGTCTTAAAGGTATACTAAGCTGTTCAAAAAACATAGTGCAAGTGCATTTGACTATGTACCACACTTTTGAAAATAAAGAATAAAGAGAATGAACAATTAGACAGTACAGAAGACACAAGTGTTTTATTTTAACAACTAACACTAGCTCGTCTATACCCGGTTTCAAAGGTATTTTGTATTTAAAATTTATTTGGCTCAATTACCATTAAAATAATAAAAGTTTAACATTTAACATAATTTTACATTAAATTTTGTTCAAGGAATTTTTGTTAATAAAAGATTTCGCATATGCACTTATATATACTTACAATAAAACGAACTTCTTCGACCCAGGTAGCTGTCTCTAAAAATTTGCTTTCGACAGCGCCTTCATCAGCTGTTCTTATAGGGTGGGATCCTATTTGATCCATTTCAGATAAAAGCTTTACCATGCACTCTAAACTTTCCAACTCTTCGCAGCCGGGTGGTGGCATTAGACTTAAAACGTCTTGCCTTTCACTCTCGGAACTACCCCCAAATAACACTGTCCCAAAGCTAGTCTCTATTGCTACCACCCCTGATATATTGCGTGGAATCGCATTTGTTATTAATTTAGCAAAGGTTGTGACACCCAAAATCATCAAAGAGTGGCCCTTTTAAAATACTCTGGATCTGCCAGAGGTGCTGTCGTATCCTGCAATGGATTCAGATCCACTTGCGGTGTAAACACTGTGCAATCTGAATTCTTTGGTAAAACCCAAAAAGAATGTTCTAAATATATTTCACTATCGGCATTATTATTATTATTTTAATGCTGGCTTGCTTTCGAACGCTTATAGGATCACCATTGATCTCAACTGAAGTATATATTTAGCAAATTACATAAACAAGCCTATTATTTAGTTGTCACTTTGACACTTATGTCTACACATGATACATGAACCACTTGTAAATTAAAAGTCATACAGAACAGACAAGCCTCTTTTATAATATTTATTACATGGCGCAGTTTAAAACTAATAGAAAAAAGAAAAGAGAATAAAATATAAAAAAAAAAACAACGAAAGGAACAAAAAGAACAATTAAAAAAAAAAATTGAATGGGTGTGAAAAAATTAAATACAAAGCAGTGATTCAAAAACACGCCTATATAAATAAAATACATTTACTTGAAAGAAAAATCCCCGAGCATGGATTATATAAATAGAGTCGAGGAACTAAATCTTGACTGCTCCAATGTGTCTAAAAACTGACGAATATTTTGACAGAACTACACAATTTTTGCTACTCCTGCTGATAAGATGCGAAGCCGGAACCGGTTAAAATTGCAACGTTCCTCAATGTAATTGGACCAAGAGCTGTTGAAGTGTTCAACTCAATTAATTTGACTGCTGAGCAGAAGGGTAGCTATAGCGAAGTTTCTAAAGCCTTTGATGATTTCTGCAAACCAAAGAAGACTGAAGTCTATGAAAGTTTTCTATTTTTCAACTGAAACCAAGTGCATGGTGAACCATTTGACAGCTTCCTAATGGACCTGAAGAAGTTAGTGCGTAACTGTGGCCTTGCCGTTCAGGAAAATAGAATGGTCAGAGACAGAATAGTGATGGGCATAAACAACAAGGCAATACGAAAGAAGCTACTAGAGACAGACAATCTGGATTTGGATAAGGCTATTGGGACGAGCAGATCAGCCGAAGCCACGCATAATAAGCATCACGATATGCAACAGAGGCAAGCATTAATTGGAGTAAATGCAATCAACAATAATTATTTAAATAATTATTGAAATGAGAAAAATGTAAATCTTAAAAGTCTTAACAATAGCCTAACAAATCCTAACAAAAGATTTAGTAAAAGTGGTAACAGTAGTATAGATAACAATTTTTTTTTAAATACAAACAGAATTACTAACGGGAAATCAAAGAACTGTTCATATTGTTTACAAAATCATTTAAAGTGTCCAGCTTATGGGAAATATTGCAGAATTTGTAATAAACGATATTGCAGGCAAAATCGAGAGGTTCATAAACTACAAATGGTAGCTGGGGAAGATAATTTTGAAGAGCATGATTCTAATGAGGGAGGAGATCTACTTTATTTAGATCAAATAACTAATGTTGCTAAAATTCATAAAAAAACAATGTCTTGGTATGAGCTAGTTCAAATTCAGAGTGAACTTATAAAACTGGCACCGCCAGTGAATAGAATTCAAGCCTATGGAGGACATAGCTTAGATGTTTTGGGTAATACAACAGCTAATTGTGTAGCAAAAAATTATATTATTGATATAGAGTTTGTGGTAATTAAAGGGTACTTTGAACCAATTTTGGGATTTAATCAGTGTTTTAAACTTAAACTTTTAAAACGTCTGAATTTAATAAACCGAAAAGAAGAATTGAAAATAAAATAAGATGATATAAATAGTTTTTTTAAAATTAGAATAGGGATGTATTTGAGGGACTAGGGTGTTTTGCTAAAAATGTCAAGATAGAAATAAAAGCAGATATGGCTCCAGTAGCAAAAGCAGCTTCCAAAGTGCCAATGGCTATTAAAGCACATTTAAAAAATGAATTGGATAGGTTGGTAAAAATGGGTGTGAAAGTTCAAGTGAGCGATGCATCTAACTGGATTTCAAACATAGTGGTAGTTGAAAAACCTGATAAGCCATTTCGTATTTGCTTAGATCTCCAAGATTAAAACAATGCTATTAAACCATTTAAACACCCAATACCAACTTTTCATGAAATTATGTAAAAACTGGGTAGCAAAAACAATGTTCTTTCGATGTTTGATTTGAAGGATGGGTATTTTCAAATCCATCTGGATTCAGAAACCAGTCAGAACTTCACATTTAGCACTCTAGGAGTCTGTGTAGCCCCGGAATCATTCCAAAAACTTAATGAAGGGAATTTTGCAGACATAGAGGGAGTTTTTATTTTTATTGATGATTTTTTAATAGCTGCTGAGTCAGATGAAGCTCATGATCGTAGTGTTGATCAAGAGCAAGAGATCGTAATATAAAAGAGCTTATAAGTAAAGCTCTAGTATTAGTGCCGTTATGTGAAAATAAACCTATTGTTGTGCAAGCAGACGCATAAAATATGTGTTGGGTGCTTGTTTGTTACAGGAAAGTCAACCTGTACATTTTGCCTCGCGAAGCTTATCAGAAACTGAAGAACGGTATTCGCAAATAGAAAAGGAGTCACTGGCAATAGTTTTTGCTTGCAAAAAATTTCATTATTTTATATATGGAAGAGTTTTTAAAGTAATTTCAGACCACAAGCCACTAATAGGAATTTTTAATAAGGAAATATCAAAGATCCCAAGAGCAAAATTGCAAAGAATGAGAATAAACCTTTTAAAATACGAATTTAGCATAAACTTTTTGCCTGGAAAACTTCATAATTAAGCCAAATGCAGAGTGATAGAAAATAAATTCTTGGAAGAGGAAATGTTTTTTAAATGTCTTCCAAATATAACATTTTGCATTTCAATAAACAACACAGAAATTATAGTTCATGATTTTTTTACATCATCATCATCATCATCATCGGCTCGACAACCGGGGTCCGGTCCTGGCCTCCTTCAACAAGTCTCTCCACCTATCCCGGTCTGGAGCCGACGCCATCCAGTTGCGCACCCCAAGGCTCCGGGCGTCCTGGTCTTTGCCATCTCTCCAGCGCAAGCATGGTCTACCACGCTGTCGTCTGCCATAGAATGTACCACAAAGAACTTTCCGAGCAGGTTCCTCTTCGCTCATGCGAGCTAGGTGCCCTGCCCACCGAAGTCTACCGAGCCTAAATTTTGTCACGATATCTGCTTCAAGGAAGATTGCGTACAATTCATGATTGTACCGTCTCCGGAATCGTCCTTCCTCACATATGGGGCCAACAATTCTCCTTAAGACTTTTCTCTCGAACGCGGCTAAGAGGTCAGAGTGCCTTTTGCTAAGCACCCAAGTCTCGCATCCATATGTGAGTACTGGCAGGACCATGGTCCTGTACAGCAGTAGTTTTGAAGTTATGGTGAGATTTCTGGATTTGAAGAGCTTTGACAGACTGTAGTAGGCTCTGTTGGATTTGAGAAGCCGCCCGCGTATTTTTTTACGTTCCACCTTAAAATCATGAGCTGTGGTGGATTTCGATCATAAATGGAGGGAGGTTTCTCCCGAATAAGGGTGTGTTCATAAATGTACGCTAAGCAAAGATCATACTTGTATTTTCAGCTGGGACTATTTTAGCCCGCATGTCTCATAATAGAAGCAAAAAAGCAACTTGTATTTTTATTTCGTTTCTTTTTAATTTTAATTTTTATTTTCCAATATCAGGTATCCTTGTATTTTGTTAACGTATCTTGACTTTTTAAGAAACGACACAGGTGCAAGATCAGATACAGCTTTGCGCATTCGTGGACTATAACTAGGTTATAGCATTAAGTTTATACAGATAGAAGAATCAAGATGATTTCAAACTCACCTAAGTAAATATCGGTAAATGGTCATACCAAGTAATTATTATTGCAATAATTCCATGTAACGAAAATCCCTCAACCCAAACCGAACAAAATTCTTCTGTATACATTTGTATTTGTTTTTCTTTATTTCTCTGACCTTTTAACTCAAGAATAATTGCTACAAGTGTAAAAAAAAAACAAGTCGATAGTAACGACATCTTACGAGCAGTATTTGAAACTTACACATGATTTCTCTATGTGTATAAACTCAATAGTAGCTATTAGCAAAAATTATAAAAATGAAAAATGATTTCTTTTTTACATTTGCGCGTTTATAGCATCACTAGTTAAAAGAGAATGTATACCTTTTAAACTTATTTTCTGGATTCGAATTGCTTAAGTAAATTTTTTTTTGAATAAACAACATGAACAACATGACAATTTTTATTGGGAATTTTAGATTGGCTATAAGACTTTTGATTTTTCGAATGAAATGCGATACCAAAGGACCATGGACAATTTTGTATGGAGTTTGGGCACATTTTAAACATTGCTCATTGTATCTAAGTTTTATATGTTCTAGAAAAAATGTTCCAATAATATTGGAATATACAATATTGATAACATCCTATCAGATAAATTGTCTAAAAAAAAGACTTAGGGGTCGTTTTAGATCAGCAGCTCAATTTTAATCTACACTTTGACTACATTGTAAACAAAGCAAATAAGATGTTGGGTTTTTAGAGAAGGAACACAAAACAGTTCTCTGATTCTTAAGCACTAAAATCCATTTACATTCCAGGGGTATTTTTGCGTGGTTCGGTAATCCTTACTATGATGCTCATTCATTTAGGTTTGAAAGACTTTAAAAAAGTTTCACGAGGTACTGTTTTATCAAAATTAATTGGAATATCGATATGCCTTCATATAATGTTAGATGCCTGCTTTTTGGTTTACAGGAGCTTGAGCTCAGAAGAAGGTATTTTTCAGTAATGTTGGTAGAAATGTTATAAGTAGCCACATTGATTGTCCCTACTTGTTAGAGCAAATCAATTTTTACGTTCCTTGCAGGAGTCTCCGCATACGTTTTCATCTACGAGAGACTTTTTCAAAAAGTAATTACGGAAGTAATAAACCAATTAAACGTTGCAACAGAGAAACTAATGCAATTATATATTCGATAGATGTTTGTATGAATTTTAAAAGAGGGGCTTTCAAAAAAAATTATGAAAGTAAACAAACAAACAAACAAACAAAATAGGTATAGTTCAATAAAAAGTGACATTTTAATCGCAATGCTTGGTGTTGCATAAGAGATACACAAGGCATTGCGATATTTACTTTAGTATATGTTTTATGGACCAGTTATGTAAGTGTTATTGCAAAAGACCAAGGGCATTTTTGGCCAATTTTCAACATTGCTCAACAGTAATGAAACTTAGGTCATATAAAAGCGTACAGAGTGCACTGTATTTCATTATATGGCAGCTTAATCGAAATCGAGTGCAAAAGTGGTGTTTTGGAGCATTTTATAAGAAAAGAAAAGCTGTTTTAAATACTTTTTTTTGCAAAATGCACCAAAACAGCACTTTTGCGCTCGATTTCGAATTAGCTGCCATATGATAAAATACAATGTTCCCTTTGCGCTTTCATATGACATAAGTTTCATTACTGTTGCGCAATGTTGAAAATGGACACGAAATGCCCATGGTCCTTTGTATTTGGGTTCTTATTTGTTTTGAAACTGAATTAGGATGATCGATTTTACTAAGTTCGCGAAGTTAATATCGACATCAACTGAAAAATATTTCGTTTGCGAAATATGTTTGAAACAGTAAAAAATGTGTTCGAAACAGTAAAAAACGAAAAAAATATTCTATATTATTATTGTCATCGATTCACTTATAGATTTTGTATCAATTAATATAAAAGGACTAACACCGAGTTCAATGGTGCCAAAAAAGCACTGTTTTTCATTTTTCTTCTGCAAAAAGATTCTGAACTGATAGTTCAATTGAAGGAAATTCCTTACTTTCTTTTTCTTTTTATATCGAAAAAAAAAACAAACAAACGAAAATGCAAATACAAATATAGTATTTCTCATTATGAGCTCACTTTAACTTGTGAGTCAAAAGTGTAGAAACAGCCTAACTAACAAATAAACGAGTTTATGAAGAGACCCAAAAAGTTTGTATCTTGTGTCAAGATGAATCAAAGAAACTTTTAATTTGAAATGAAACAATTTTTATTCAATTTATAAGATATAGGAAATTTACATTACGCAGAAGGCGACTTATTCGTTAAAGCGACGACAACGACTGACGACTGTATCTATAATCCTTCGATGAGTTTTAATTAATAGTTATGGCAGTGTTGCCGTTGACAGCTCAGCCTCTCCTGACATTTCTTTCCCATCGGACGAATCTTTATCTTCCGGTTCTGGTTCTTGTCGATAAACATCTGTGTCGGGACTGAGTCTACAACATGGCATCATATGATCGCTTGTAATTACATTACTGTAGCGCTTTTGTTTAAGTTGGTTGTCTGGAAGGTCCTCAACAATGTTTTGATCATGTTTCAAGACTTTTGTGACGATATATGGGCCCTTGTACTTCGGATCAAGTTATGTGAATCTCCTGTCGCTTGAGAAACATGATAAATGACGATGAGATCACCCTCGGAGTATTTAGCATTAATTGGAGTAAATGCAATCAACAATAATTATTTAAATAATTATTGAAATGAGAAAAATGTAAATCTTAAACGTTTTAACAATAGCCTAACAAATCCTTACAAAAGATTTAGTAAAAGTGGTAACAGTAGTATAGATAACGATTTTTTTTTATATAAAAACAGAATTACTAACGGGAAATCAAAGAACTGTTCATATTGTTTACAAAATCATTTAAAGTGTCCAGCTTATGGGAAATATTGCAGAATTTGTAATAAACGATATTGCAGGCAAAATCGAGAGGTTCATAACCTACAAATGGTAGCTGGGGAAGATAATTTTGAAGAGCATGATTCTAATGAGGGAGGAGATCTACTTTATTTAGATCAAATAACTGATGTTGCTTAAATTCGTAAAAAAACAATGTCTTGGTATGAGCTAGTTCAAATTCAGAGTGAACTTATAAAATTTAAGCTAGATTAGGGAGCAGACGCAAATGTTCTGCCATCAGATATTTTTTACAATAAAAAACTAAAACTGGCACCGCCAGTGAATAGAATTCAAGCCTATGGAGGACATAGCTTAGATGTTTTGGGTAATACAACAGCTAATTGTGTAGCAAAAAATTATATTGTTGATATAGAGTTTGTGGTAATTAAAGGGTACTTTGAACCAATTTTGGGATTAAATCAGTGTTTAAAACTTAAACTTTTAAAACGTCTGAATTTAATAAACCGAAAAGAAGAATTGAAAATAAAATAAGATGATATAAATAGTTTTTTTAAAATTAGAATAGGGATGTATTTGAGGGACTAGGGTGTTTTGCTAAAAATGTCAAGATAGAAATAAAAGAAGATATGGCTCCAGTAGCAAAAGCAGCTTCCAAAGTGCCAATGTCTATTAAAGCACATTTAAAAAATGAATTGGATAGGTTGGTAAAAATGGGTGTGAAAGTTCAAGTGAGCGATGCATCTAATTGGATTTCAAACATAGTGGTAGTTGAAAAACCTGATAAGCCAGTTCGTATTTGCTTAGATCCCCAAGATTAAAATAATGCTATTAAACCATTTAAACACCCAATACCAACTTTTCATGAAATTATGTAAAAACTGGGTAGCAAAAACAATGTTTTTTCGATGTTTGATTTAAAGGATGGGTATTTTCAAATCCATCTGGATTCAGAAACCAGTCAGAACTTCACATTTAGCACTCTAGGAGTCTGTGTAGCCCCGGAATCATTCCAAAAACTTAATGAAGAGAATTTTGCAGACATAGAGGGAGTTTTTATTTTAATTGATGATTTTTTAATAGCTGCTGAGTCAGATGAAGCTCATGATCGTAGTGTTGATCAAGAGCAAGAGATCGTAATATAAAAGAGCTTATAAGTAAAGCTCTAGTATTAGTGCCGTTATGTGAAAATAAACCTATTGTTGTGCAAGCAGACGCATAAAATATGTGTTGGGTGCTTGTTTGTTACAGGAAAGTCAACCTGTACATTTTGCCTCGCGAAGCTTATCAGAAACTGAAGAACGGTATTCGCAAATAGAAAAGGAGTCTTGCCAGTGACTCCTTTTCTTTTTTTTTGCAAAAAATTTTTTTGCTTGCAAAAAATTTCATTATTTTATATATGGAAGAGTTTTTAAAGTAATTTCAGACCACAAGCCACTAATAGGAATTTTTAATAAGGAAATATCAAAGATCCCAAGAGCAAAATTGCATAGAATGAGAATAAACCTTTTAAAATACGAATTTAGCATAAACTTTTTGCCTGGAAAACTTCATAATTAAGCCAAATGCAGAGTGATAGAAAATAAATTCTTGGAAGAGGAAATGTTTTTTAAATGTCTTCCAAATATAACAGATTGCATTTCAATAAACAACACGGAAATTATAGTTCATGATTTTTTTACATCATCATCATCATCATCATCGGCTCGACAACCGGGGTCCGGTCCTGGCCTCCTTCAACAAGTCTCTCCACCTATCCCGGTCTCGAGCCGACGCCATCCAGTTGCGCACCCCAAGGCTCCGGGCGTCCTGGTCTTTGCCATCTCTCCAGCGCAAGCATGGTCTACCACGCTGTCGTCTGCCATAGAATGTACCACAAAGAACTTTCCGAGCAGGTTCCTCTTCGCTCATGCGAGCTAGGTGCCCTGCCCACCGAAGTCTACCGATCCTAAATTTTGTCACGATATCTGCTTCAAGGTATATTGCGTACAATTCATGATTGTACCGTCTCCGGAATCGTCCTTCCTCACATATGGGGCCAACAATTCTCCTAAAGACTTTTCTCTCGAACGCGGCTAAGAGGTCAGAGTGCCTTTTGCTAAGCACCCAAGTCTCGGATCCATATGTGAGTACTGGCAGGACCATGGTCCTGTACAGCAGTAGTTTTGAAGTTATGGTGAGATTTCTGGATTTGAAGAGCTTTGACAGACTGTAGTAGGCTCTGTTGGATTTGAGAAGCCGCCCGCGGATTTTTTTACGTTCCCCCTTAAAATCATGAGCTGTGGTGGATTTCGATCATAAATGGAGGTAGGTTTCTCCCGAATAAGGGTGTGTTCATAAATGTACGCTAAGCAAAGATCATACTTGTATTTTCAGCTGGGACTATTTTAGCCCGCATGTCTCATAATAGAAGCAAAAGAGCAACTTGTATTTTTATTTCGTTTCTTTTTAATTTTAATTTTTATTTTTCAATATCAGGTATCCTTGTATTTTGTTAACGTATCTTGACTTTTTAAGAAACGACACAAGTGCAAGATCATTTACAGCTTTGCGCATTCGTGGACTATAACTAGGTTATAGCATTAAGTTTATACACATAGAAGAATCAAGATGATTTCAAACTCACCTAAGTAAATATCGGTAAATGGTCATACCGAGTAATTATTATTGCAATAATTCCATGTAACGAAAATCCCTCAACCCAAACCGAACAAAATTCTTCTGTATACATTTGTTTTTGTTTTTCTTTATTTCACTGATTTTTTAACTCAAGAATAATTGCTACAAGTGTAAAAAAAACAAGTCGATAGTAACGACATCTTACGAGCAGTATTTGAAACTTACACATGATTTCTCAATAGTAGCTATTAGCAAAAATTATAAAAATGAAAAATGAAAAAAACCTTTTAAACTTATTTTCTGGATTCGAATTGCTTAAGTAAATTTTTTTTTGAATAAACAACATGAACAACATGACAATTTTTATTGGGAATTTTAGATTGGCTATAAGACTTTTCATTTTTCGAATGAAATGCGATACCAAAAGACCATGGACAATTTTGTATGGAGTTTGGGCACATTTTAAACATTGCTCATTGTATCTAAGTTTTATATGTTCTAGAAAAAATGTTCAAATAATATTGGAATATACAATATTGATAACATCCTATCAGATAAATTGTCTAAAAAAAAAACTTAGGGGTCATTTTAGATCAGCAGCTCAATTTTAATCTACACTTTGACTACATTGTAAACAAAGCAAATAAGATGTTGGGTTTTTAGAGAAGGAACACAAAAGAGTTCTCTGATTCTTAAGCACTAAAATCCATTTACATTCCAGAGGTATTTTTGCGTGGTTCGGAATCCTTACTATGATGCTCATTCATTTAGGTTTGAAAGAATTTAAAAAAGTTTCACGAGGTACTGTTTTATCAAAATTAATTGGAATATCGATATGCCTTCATATAATGTTAGATGGAGCTTGAGCTCAGAAGAAGGTATTTTTCAGTAATGTTGGTGAGAGGTGTTATAAGTAGCAACATTGATTGTCCCTACTTGTTAGAGCAAATCAACTTTTACGTTCCTTGCAGGAGTCTCCGCATACGTTTTCATCTACGAGAGACTTTTTCAAAAAGTAATTACGGAAGTTATAAACCGATTAAACGTTGCAACAGAGAAACTAATGCAATTATATATTCGATAGATGTTTGTATGAATTTTAAAAGAGGGGCTTTCAAAAAAAATTATGAAAGTAAACAAACAAACAAACAAACAAAATAGGTATAGTTCAATAAAAAGTGACATTTTAATCGCAATGCTTGGTGTTGCATAAGAGATACACAAGGCATTGCGATATTTACTTTAGTATATGTTTTATGGACCAGTTATGTAAGTGTTATTGCAAAAGACCAAGGGCATTTTTGGCCAATTTTCAACATTGCTCAACAGTAATGAAACTTAGGTCATATAAAAGCGTACAGAGTGCACTGTATTTCATTATATGGCAGCTTAATCGAAATCGAGTGCAAAAGTGGTGTTTTGGAGCATTTTATAAGAAAAGAAAAGCTGTTTTAAATACTTTTTTTTGCAAAATGCACCAAAACAGCACTTTTGCGCTCGATTTCGAATTAGCTGCCATATGATAAAATACAATGTTCCCTTTGCGCTTTCATATGACATAAGTTTCATTACTGTTGCGCAATGTTGAAAATGGACACGAAATGCCCATGGTCCTTTGTATTTGGGTTCTTATTTGTTTTGAAACTGAATTAGGATGATCGATTTTACTAAGTTCGCGAAGTTAATATCGACATCAACTGAAAAATATTTCGTTTGCGAAATATGTTTGAAACAGTAAAAAATGTGTTCGAAACAGTAAAAAACGAAAAAAATATTCTATATTATTATTGTCATCGATTCACTTATAGATTTTGTATCAATTAATATAAAAGGACTAACACCGAGTTCAATGGTGCCAAAAAAGCACTGTTTTTCATTTTTCTTCTGCAAAAAGATTCTGAACTGATAGTTCAATTGAAGGAAATTCCTTACTTTCTTTTTCTTTTTATATCGAAAAAAAAACAAACAAACGAAAATGCAAATACAAATATAGTATTTCTCATTATGAGCTCACTTTAACTTGTGAGTCAAAAGTGTAGAAACAGCCTAACTAACAAATAAACGAGTTTATGAAGAGACCCAAAAAGTTTGAATCTTGTGTCAAGATGAATCAAAGAAACTTTTAATTTGAAATGAAACAATTTTTATTCAATTTATAAGATATAGGTAATTTACATTACGCAGAAGGCGACTTATTCGTTAAAGCGACGACAACGACTGACGACTGTATCTATAATCCTTCGATGAGTTTTAATTAATAGTTATGGCAGTGTTGCCGTTGACAGCTCAGCCTCTCCTGACATTTCTTTCCCATCGGACGAATCTTTATCTTCCGGTTCTGGTTCTTGTCGATAAACATCTGTGTCGGGACTGAGTCTACAACATGGCATCATATGATCGCTTGTAATTACATTACTGTAGCGCTTTTGTTTAAGTTGGTTGTCTGGAAGGTCCTCAACAATGTTTTGATCATGTTTCAAGACTTTTGTGACGATATATGGGCCGTTGTACTTCGGATCAAGTTATGTGAATCTCCTGTCGCTTGAGAAACATGATAAATGACGATGAGATCACCCTCGGAGTATTTATTTGGCGTTTGATATCTTTTATCGTACCGTTCCTTTCATTTGCGTCTTTCTTCCATGATGTTGGCGGCTGCGTTATGTGTCTTAGTCATAACATCAGCACAGTCATCTTGCACGTCATCTTGTATTGATTGTATTAACTGGTTTTGACTGACATCCCTGTGGTTGAAGTTGAATACCAGTTCGTTCGGACTATATTTTGTAGTTGAATTTGGCTGAGAATTCATGTTAAATTGAATACTCGGCAGTGCTGAATCCCAATCCTTATCAGTGTTGGTTGAGCATTTAAGTGTTGCCAGAAGGGTTTTATTTACCCGTTCGGCTTGGCCATTAGCCCTTGGCTTGCGTACAGCGGTTTTAATGTGATGTAAGCTATGGTGGATATTGTTAACGCTTCGGAACGGAATCGGTATAACCTCCATGACGTGAAGTTGGCTTTCCGACTTTTGACTTTGTTCAAACAACACTCTGGACATGCTGCAATGTACGACTTCACATATCGCCTTATTCTGGGAAACCAAAAATATTTCGTAATTCGTTGGATGCTTTTGTCAATCCCAAAATATCTGGCTTCGTCATGACAAGCTCTGGCTATTCTCCATCTCACCAGCTCCGGTACCACTAACTTTTCCTTCCCATCAACCTTGCGATGTAAACGTCCGTATTGGATAACGTAATCCTTCCGTATCTGTTCTGTCGTTGGATCGCTTGACGATGTTCCGTCTCTGAGAATTCGGATGATCGCTGTGAGTTTCTTGTCCTGCAGTTGCATAGCCAGTATCCAGTTATCATCCAGGGTAGTTATCTTTAAAACCTGGTCTGCTACTGTCTTCGGTTCACTTGGTGGTAAAGTTGGTATTCGGCTCATCCCGTCGACATATTGCATCCTTATACCTGGTCGGTGGACACACTCGAAGTCAAATTCCTGTAATCTTAACCACCATCTAGCTATGCGTGGCGGTAAGGGTGATGTCTTCTTTGTTGTTACAATCGCGTTACAATCCGTAGTAACTCGGAGCTTCGTACCTAGCAGATAAATCCTATATCGCTCCAGAGTCTCAACGATAGCTAAGATTTCTAGTTCGTGGCTGGAAAATTTACTTTCGGACTCACTGCATTGACGACTAAAGTACGAAACTGGTTTGAATCTGGCTGATTCTTGTTGCATTAAAATTCCAGAAAGTCCAATAGAACATGCGTCTGCGTGTACTTCGTGCTCCTTCTTCATGTCGAAAAGTGCGAGAACTGGTTCATTAGTGAAAGCTGTCTTAAGACGTTCGAATGCTTCCTCTTGTGCATGTTCAGACTGGAAGTTGACTTGCTTTTTCAGGAGTTTCGCAAGCGGTTGAGAAATGTGAGAGTACTCATTGACAAATTTTCTAAAGGACCCCGTGACGCCAAGGAATTTACGAACCTCCGTTGCGCTCGTGGGTCTTGGAAATTCCTCAATACAGTTCGTTTTATTTTTTCCTGGCCGTATGCCTTCAGGACCAATGACGTGTCCCAGAAAATTAACTGTCGTTGCCATGAGAACACACTTTGACGGTCTAAGCGTGAGTCTAGCTCGTGTCATCGCTTATAGCACCTCAAATGGCATGACGTTGTGCTCGAACAGCCCATCTGAAGTTAAGAATGCTGTCAGCTCGTTGCTTTCTGCCGTCAAAGGAATTTGATAGTACCCCGCTGTCATATCTAAGGTAGAAAAGAGTTTGTTAGTTGTTACCTTTTAATTGCGCCAACTGTCCTTCTACAACAGGCATCACGCACTGTTTCTTCACCGGCGTTAAGTGCACGATAATCTATGCACCACTGATGCTACGTATAATATTATGCTTTAGCAGATTGTCAGTTATTGCGGTCAGCTTATCCATAAAGGCAAACGGCACCTGGTATCGTTTTCCAACAATAGGGTTATTAGTCGTTACTGCAATCTCCATAGTATTTGTGTTACAACGACTCAAGTGAGACAGACCCTCATCAAAGCAACCATTAAATCTTAATATGAGATCTAGCATCTCTTTGCGTTGATTCGCAGTTAACTGGTCACCGATTTTGGGAGTTCCAGATGTTTTCGAGTGAATCTGCAGTACACCGGCTTCAAGGATCATGCGGTGGTTTTTCCTACAGAGCACATAGCGACCCAAAAGTATCCCTTGAGGTAGAATTTCGTCTGGCACGATTTGCAACGTTATGTGCACTTCTTGATTATCCATTCGCAGATCTACCTCGATTATTTCTTTTGATTCTACGATGGCTCCTCTGAATCCTTTGAACTGCTATACATATTCTTTTCGTACTACGTTCTTTGGAGATGTTGATTCGTTGATAAACGAGTGATCGCTTCCCGTATCCACAAATGCTGAATATTTTTGTCCACAGAAAACGACATCCTTTATGGCGGGAGGAATGAACTGTGCAACTTGTTCGTTTTGTTCGACCTTGGCGATTGTCGATTGGTTTGCGCGACAATTTTTCGACTCATGGCCCACTTTGTTGCAAACATTGCATAGCGCCCTTCGTGTTGGTTGGGAACACTTCGATGATATATGCCCCATCTCATTTCAGTTGTAGCATTTGATATTCTTTTGGAAGTTTGAAATTCATGGCCAACAGTGTTCGTGTAATGTTGGGATCGTTAATACCGTTAATCGTTAATAATATATGAATTAAGTGAAAGATCATCCAATTTATCTCGTCTTCCGATGGTAAGCATTGCATAGTAAAATTCCACCAATGACTCACCTGGCTTACGTCTTCGTTTCATTAGTTCTCCGTGTATCTCTGCCATATTAATGGAACTAGGGAAATCGTTAAGGAGAGCATTAGTAAAATCCATCCACGTTTGAAATACTGGCAGTGCATCAATCCAACTCTTCCCTATTCCTCTCATCTTGTGTTGAACTGCAAAGAGGATCATTTCGTCGCTCCATGAATATATGCAACGTAGCTGTTCAACTTTGTTGATGAATTGCTGAGATGGATTACAGGCAGCTTCAATCCACTCTCGACTGGTGTTGGTCAATGTGAAGAGTTGCCAGAATATCCAGAACTTTCCGCCACAGCTGGGGGGCCACCAGAAGACTTACGCACGTTAGAGGTAGCGCTCCGGCATTTGTACACGGCGACCTCTTTGGGTGTGGTAAGTCTGAGCTCTTGTACGTGGTGGCGGTTCTGGGTTGATCGGTGTGGCTATATTAGATGTTGAGATTCGTTGTTTTGATCTGCTTCGAGATATGCTGGCTTCAGACGATCTATCGAAATTTTGTTGGTTTTGCCGCGAATATTAATGATAAAGTACTTATCGAAGCGCTCTTTTACTTCAAAAGGTCCTTCATAAGGTGGAACTATTGACGCTTTGACGGAGTCATTACGAACAAATGCATGGGTTGACGTTTTTAGATCTTGGTGTACAAAAGAGCGATGTGCAGTGTGCCAGGCTGTTTGCTGTGGTCTAGTATGACGCATCATGTCTCGAAGTTCCTTGATAAACTCAAAATGCGAGCGGTTGTCGAGCGTAGGTACGAGCAAATCACCTGGTAATATAAGCGATGTGCCATAGACTAGCTCCGCTGGGGTTGCGTTGATGTCTTCCTTTAGAGTTGCGCGAAGACCCAGGAGTATGAGCGGCAGACTTTTTGCCCATTGTGCTAAATCATTGCAGTTTATTGCTGCTTTTAATGTTCATATGGAATCGCTCAACGATTCCATTAGCCTGTGGGTGGTATGAGGTTGTCATAGAGTTATTGGTTCCCATACACTTGCATAGCTCTGCGAAGAGCATCGAGGTGAACTCCATTCCTTGGTCGGATGTGATCTGCAATGGTGGGACAAATCGGGAAATCCTGCCTGTAATGAGTGCGTTGGCGCAGTTGACAGCTGACATATCCGTCATCGGATACGCTTCGGGCCACCTGGTGTAGCGGTCAATAACTGTCAGGATGTAGCGATATCCCAATGGCCCAATAATGTCTAGGTTTATGTAGGCAAAGCGCTTGTCAGGTATAGGGTAGTGCTGAAGTTGCGATTTTGAGTGACGTTGGACTTTTGTTCGTTGACAAGGGATACAAAGAAGTTACCACAATTTTGACGAATGTTAGGCCATATAAAGCGTTCCGTCATTAGTCGCACTAAAGCACGGCGGCCTGGGTGCGAAAGGTTGTGTGTAGCATCAAAAAATGTTTTGCGAAGTTCTTTGGTTATGAACGGGCGTACTCTATTGTGGGACACATCACAATAAATTGGTCGGTCTAAGTGAGGAAAAGAAAACAGTGTTAGTTGCATTGAGTGTAAAACCTTAACTCTTAGTAAGTCTTGAAGTTGGAGGTCATTTTCCTGCGACTTCGCAAACTTTGAATAAATATCCTCCTTACTATTGATCAGGTTGATTCGCGACAGCAGGTCTGCTGCATGGTTATTTTCTCCTTTAATTTAGCGGACATCGGTAGTGAATTCACTGATGAATGACAAACAATTCGTTTGCCGTGGCGATGATTTGTCTGGCCTTTGCTGGAAGGCGAAAATCAAGGATTTGTGGTCCGTTTGGATGTGGAATTTACGACCATCCAACAAATCGCGGAAATGATGAACAGCCAAATACATCGCAGTAAGTTCTCTATCGTAGGTTGAATAACCTTGTTGTGTTTTGGAGAATTATTTTGAAAAATAGCCAAGTGGCTCGGCTACGTTGTTGATGCAAAAAGCGCCTGCTGCTATGTTCGATGCATCTGAGACCAAGCTTAACTCTGCGTCTGGTATCGGGTGTGATAATTGAACTGCTTGGGCGAGGAGCTGGCGGCATTTCTGGAATGCTTCATTTGTACGGTGCGACCAGTTTAAAGGAGATTTATGGTTTTTGCGATTTCCAGGGGTCATTGCCAAAAGAGGGATTTGAACTTCAGCAGCATGTGGCATGAACTTACGGTAGAAGTTGACAGTCGCCATAAACCCTTTAAGCTGTTTAACTGTTCAACACGTATAATAGCTTCTATTCGTGAGGGAAGGGGCAAAATTCCTTGCTTTTTGATTAGGTGCCCCAGAAATTCGAGGGCTGTCTGGCCAAAGACGCACTTACCTACGTTTTTTGCCAAGTTGTGATTGTCTAACCTTTTTAATACTTCACCAAGGTGTCGTCGGTGTTCACTGAAATTTGATGATGCGATGTAGATGTCGTCCATATATGGGAATGCAAATTCAACTCCTCGTAGTACCTCGAGAATAAGCCGCTGAAGAGTTTGGGCTGCGTTGCGTAACCCGAATGTCATGTGGGTAAATTCATACAGCCCAAAAGGGGTGGTGATGGCGGTTTTAGGGACGTCAGCTGGGTTTATTGGGACCTGGTGAAAGGCTTTCTGCAAATCTATTTTTGAAAAGATGTTCTTACCTCGGAGTATATTGGCGAAATCATGCAGGTACGGGAGGGGATATCGATAAGGTATTGTAATTGAATTCAGACTCTTGTAGTCTCCACAGGGTCGCCACGAGCTATCTGCTATACGAACCATGTGAAGCGGACTTGACCAATTAGATTTCGAGGGTCGGCATATCCCAGCACGCATTAACAACTCAAATTCCTTCTTCGCTGCATCCAACTTGTCTGGTGGTAAACGACGTGCTCGGGGTGAGCATGATGGGCCACTTGTCTCAATGAAGTGCAATGCTTCGGAATTGTTCGTTGCTCCGGGTGGTGCGAGACGGGTTATATTTGGGAAGGCCATTATTATGTTGGCGAACGGGGATTTTTGATCTAAGAGCTGCGGCGACTGTTGATTGCTGGTTATAGCGAAAAGCGATTTTGAAAGCGAGTTAGTTCGTGAGTCGATAAGACGAGCCCTTTTTACGTCTACCATTAAGTCGTGGTGCTGAAGAAAGTCAGCTCCAATGATTGGAGAGGTGACGTCAGCGACGATGAATGTCCAATGAATGGAGGACGAAGCTTAATCTTAAGCTCACGAGTGACTTCTCCATAAACCTTTATGGCCGAGCTGTTGACAGCGAACAGTTGCATCGTAGTTGGTCGAAGCTTTTTATTTGATGAAGATGGTGGAATGCAGGAAACTTCAGCACCCGTGTCTATGAGGAAAGGTAGGTTGGTATTCTGTTCTCGTACGCATAATCGATTGACTGAAAATGAGGTTCGTTCATCTTCTGCTGCAGATTCCGAGGGTACCGAGTACAGTCATAATTGTTGTTTCGAGCTCGTTGTTAACGTTTGGCCAAATCGGCAAGGTTGACGGCAATTGGTTTCTTTCTTGCCATATGTGCGGTGAAACCAACAATCGTCGAATTGTTCAATAGATTGCTCCCGTCTTCGCTGGCTGGAAATTCGGGGCTTACCTGGTAGTGTTGGTGTGCGATTACGCTGTCGTGACGGACGTTGTTGACGTCCCTGTGCAAACAGTTTGGAAAATTCCCTAGCCAAATGAACGACTTCATATGATGATGACGTAGTATCCGTGTGAGCATGATGTTCAGTGACCATTGGATTTGAGCTGTTGGGTGCGATTGCATTTAATTGACGTAATTCCACGTTTTCCATAACGGTGTTGGCAATTTGGGCTTTGTCAGCAGCGGCACCTTTGACCATAACAACAACTGCATGGACCGACTGTGGCAGACGTCGAGCCCATAAATCAAGCAACACGGCTTCACTTAACGAGCCCTACGCCGCTTGAACCATCTCATAGTAGAGCTGACTTGGTTTTTTGTCGCCGAGTGGCATATCATGAAGTACCCTACGGAGTCGTTTTTGCTGGCTGTCTGCGAAATAGTTGGTGAGTTCAATATGTATTAATACTTTTCGCGATCTGGAGCTGCGTCAATTATTGATCGTAGTTCAGTTATCCTTGTGAGTTATCCTAGGAGGGCACATACGGTAAAAAATTTAGTAAAAAAAACCAGTTATCCACATCTGACTCAGTGAAGACAGGCATTGTGAGACGAGCGTAATAATTTGCGGCTACTTCTACGCTGTCTGCACGTCGTTCGCCAACAGGCGTGGATGTGGAAGCGCCTGCATTTTTTTCTTCTTCGGTGGACAGCACGTCGGGGTCACCACTTTAGTCGCTGGAAAATGTGTCGAAAGAAAAGAGGAAACCAAATGTTAATACTAAGCAATAGATTTATTAGAAAATAATAATTAGTAATAATTATAACAAGTTTAAACGGTAGCGATATGACTTGATGTCGGCAGCGATACCAAAACAACTGTTTCTTTATGTGCTTCTTATTCCAATAGTTTTTGCTGTTTTTTGTACCGTTTTGGATGATGGTCTGTCGGTACTTTTATAGCCTTCGTTTGTTTGTTGATTGCAGGCAGCTTCTATCGATTCTCGACTGGTATTGGTTAATGTGAAGAGTTGCCAGAACATCCAGAACTTTCCGCCACATATATATTTGTTGGAATTTTTTTTTAATTTTTGCACTAAATCATTTATTCTTCTTTTGGATTTAACTGTCAAACAATTCTTTAATAACACATTGTAACCAGCACAAGAAAATTCCTATATAAAACATCAAGGTAGGCACTTCTTATTATAAAAAAAATTAAAAGAAATTCTTTTGGCAAACACCGGTACTTTTTGATAAGTAACAAACGGGGGCTAGCGGAGACTTCAACTGAATCTGACATAAACAATACAAAAAATTTCAAGCTATGAATTCAATCAATGAATTCCTCGCCGAAA
Organism: Baccha elongata; assembly: GCA_951217065.1. Classification (NCBI taxonomy): domain Eukaryota; kingdom Metazoa; phylum Arthropoda; class Insecta; order Diptera; family Syrphidae; genus Baccha; species Baccha elongata. The sequence goes on from CATNUY010000092.1 coordinate 474,484, forward strand.
ACTTAAAAAATCTTGCCACGAAAGCCAATATTGAAGCACTCTCGTCAGAAATAACTTCACTTAAAACTAATAATTAATTAACACTGATGACAGAAAGATGCGAGCTGTAAGAAGCTCAATTAGAAAAAATACCACGAAAATCAACCGAGAACTCTATAGTTGTATACCTTCCTTTAGACGGAGTAACCAATGCAGTTGATTTTTCTAAACAAACTTGCAAGGGGTTGCTCATGTTAAAAGAAGATGAAAATATACACGTAATGAAATCCCGAGAAATTCTAAACACACGCACAAAACGAGGAACAGTAATTCTGGAGCTTGATTCTTCCGAGGTTGCTGAGAAAATTATGGCTGTAATAAGCAAATTAAAAGGTTTGGGAATAAGTGTGCTCCGTGAAAAATCTCTAATGTACAGACAAAAGAGGCATACACTGTATGAAATTAAAACCAAACTTCTTCAATTGAACCCGACAATAAAAATTATTATTAAAGGCGATAAACTGGAAATCAATGAAAAAATATTTGTTTACAAACTTGCGAGCGGATTAATTTTCAAATCAGAGAACGAAGTGACATTTATCAAACAGATGTTCGGAGATAATGAATTGGAATACTTTGACTGCAACGGGGGAACAGAGGTAGCTGCAATTTCAAGATCAGTTGGCTCTTTGTCATCATCATCGCCATCTTGTAGTCAGCAAGTGAATTCAACGTGGTTCAAAATTTCAAACCACTGTTTTTCATAGCTTATCTGTCAAAATCGGGTGGTTAAAAACTTGAACCAAAATTGTAAAATTGGTCCTTAGTCATTTGGACTGTGCCGATGATATAAATGTTTCTTGGCAGAGTACTTCTCACATATTATCTTCCAATATATTTTGCAAAAAATCCTAGGAAGTTCTGTATCAGTTAAAAGTAGTAGGTACTGATCTGGACGTGAAAATCAGAATAAATAAAGATCAATTTTCAATTTACAAGTCTTGTAAAATCTGCAATTTTTCAAATCCAATATCAAACCCTTATTCTTGTATACCTGCGTATTCTGGAAAATGTTCGTAATCATCTTAAGGAAATTGCAATTAAAGAATCATTTTCCACAAGTTGTTGATATGTCGAAATGTTGGATGTCGAGATAGGGCAACGTAAATGGTGATTCTTCCTTTATTTTTATATTATATTTTATTTCGAGATTCGACTAAAATTTATATTTTTATAATCTAGTTATAATCACATACATTTGTATATATTATTTTAATTGCCAAACAAACGCATTGTGCTAAGAAGAATGGTAGGTGTAATAAACTCATTTTTGACAAAAACTAAATTAACACATTTGGGCTCGCAGCAAACATTTGATACGGTGTCTACAGCAATGATTTTTAATTTAGTGTGACTCTAAAAAATTTGAGCTTTTCTTCAGACCTTTCAGGTAGTTTAGAGTGAATTTTTTTTTCTTTACGCCCAACAGCATGCTCGAATCGATATCTCGGTGACCTATAATAAAGGAGAATAAGTGAGCGACTAGAAAATGTTCAATAGAATCAAATAAGAAGAATAAGTGAAGACCATTTTTGCTTATCGAGGCATAGTAAGAACTATGCATTCGCTATTAGGCATACATTTATAAACAATGCTGTTAAAGTCTTCAGATAATCAAAACCAGTTTGTAAAGAAAAAAAATTAAAAATTATGTGTTTGAATTGGAATAGTCTACAACATTTTCTTTATTTTAAGACAAATTATTTATTAATATGTAACTATAAAACCGAATTTAATCCCGCACAAAAATATTTTGCACACAAACTAGCCGAACAAAAAACTAAAAAAAAGTAGAAATGTCAAAAGAAATAAATTCACCTTGGTTCCCCTCTCAATTTTACACGGATACGAATTGAAATTACAAAAACAACAATGTAAACAAATGGTTGTTGGAGGGTAAAACGAACGAAAGTTTCCCATCTATACATACATATATTTGTAATCTTTGGCCTGGCCATAGCTCGTAGTCAAAGATTAAAATTGCCATAGCGTTGAAGTCGATGTTGTTATGCCATGCACATTGTTGTTGCAACACCCGTTAGGTTTTTGTTGCTGCTGCTGACGATGAAGGAAGGGTTGATCATGTTCAGGTATAAGAAATTATCCTTCATCAATAATTTGATCATGCATTTCGTTTTAAGTTCTTCCTGCTAAAATTTACAAAGTTTATTTTTCATCTTTATAAAGAATCAATTCATCTATATGATGATCATTTACATCACGTCTAATTATCTTCATATCAATATAATGAAATAAAATTATCTTCTTAAATATTACAAATCCATTCATCATGTTCAAAATCATTAATAATATTATAAAAAAAATTATGAATTGCATGAAAAAGAAACTAAATTCATTAAAATAAATGCTTTCATCATATTGATGAAAAGTTTTGATGAAGTGATGAACATAATTCATACCACATAATGACGAAAGTTTTCTAAAAAAAATAGATAAATGCACTTTTATCTTCTTGATGATGGGTTCATATTTCATAAAAAAGTTTTCATGAATTTCTTGATGAACGCCGTAAATATGATGATGTCTTTTTCTATTGTATTCGTCAATGTTACATTTCGATACTAAATCATCATTTTGTTGAAACTATTCAACCCCCCAACACGTAGCTTATTATGCCTCTATTACACGACTAAAAGTCTTATACATAAGGTTTTTGCTTATCGAGGCATAGTAAGGACTATGCATTCGCAATTATGCATACATTTATAAATAAGGCAGTTAAAGTCTTCAGATAATCAAAACCAGTTTTTAAAGAAAATAATTGAAAGTTATGTGTTTGAATTGGAATAGTCTACAACATTTTCTTTATTTTAAGACGAATTATTTATTAATATGTAACTATAAAACCGAATTTAATCCCGCACAAAAATATTGTGCACACAAACTAGCCAAAAAAAAAAACTAAAAAAAGTAGAAATGTCAAAAGAAATAAATTCACCTTGGTTCCCCTCTCAATTCTACACGGATACGAATCGAAATTACAAAAACAACAATGTAGACAAATGGTTGTTGGAGGGTAAAACGTACGAAAGTTTCCCATCTATATATTTTTAATCTTTGGCCTGGCCATAGCTCGTAGTCAAAGATTAAAATTTAATCTTTGCCATAGTGTTGAAGTTGATGTTGTTTGCGAATTGCAAAGCATCGTCATCGCACTGTGGTGCACCTTACCTTCTCGGTTCACAAATGCATTTGTTGTTGGTTTTTTTTTTTTCGGACCGAGAAGTAAGCGCTTGTTATGCCATGCACATTGTTGTTGCAACACCCGTTAGGTTTTTGTTGCTGCTGCTGATGATGAAGGAGGGGTTGCTCATGTTCAGGTATAAGAAATTATACTTCATCAATAATTTGATTATGCATTTCGTTTTAAGTTCTTCCTGCTAAAATTTACAAAGTCTATTTTTCATCTACATATATAAAGAATCAATTCATCTATATGATGATCATTTACATCACGTCTGATTGTCTTCATATCAATATAATGAAATAAAATTGTCTTCTTAAATATTACAAATCCATTCATCATGTTCAAAATCATTAATAATATTATTAAAAAAAATTATGAATTGCATGAAAAAGAAACTAAATTCATTAAAATAAGTGCTTTCATCATATTGATGAAAAGTTTTGATGAAGTGATAAACATAATTCATACCAAATAATGACGAAAGTCCTTTAAAAAAAATAGATAAATGCACTTTTATCTTCTTGATGATGGGTTCATATTTCATCAAAAAGTTTTCATGAATTTGTTGATGAACGCCGTAAATATGATGATGTCTTTTTCTGTTGTATTCGTCAATGTTACATTTCGATACCAAATCATCATTTTGTTGAAACTATTCAACCCCCCCAACACGTAATAGCTTATTATGCCTCTATTACACGACCAAAAGTCTTATAAATAAGGTTTTTGCTTATCGAGGCATAGTAAGGACTATGCATTCGCTATAAGGCATACATTTATAAATAAGGCTGTTAAAGTCTTCAGATAATCAAAACCAGTTTGTAAAGAAAAGAAATTTAAAATTATGTGTTTGAATTGGAATAGTCTACAACTTTGTTTTAAATATTGTAAAAGTTTTTTTTACAACTAGTTTTATTTAACTGGATGTACAATTTTGTAAAAAAGAAAACAATTAAAAGTATAATCACGGTTTTCTCAAAAAAATTTGGGTTCTTTAAATGAATTCAATATTAGATTAATTGATGTAATTTAAGAAATAGTTCCATAAGGAGTGTTTGCTTGGAAATTTCGTCTATTAATATGTTAGTTGTTTTATTTAATTTGTTCTAGTTTCATACAAACTTATCTTGTAAATTACCTAGACGAATATAATCTTAATTAAGATTTTCTTTCGATTTCTATTCATATTTTCTTTTGTTTATTTTCAGTCTATGGCAAGGTTCGTGTTGTCCGTGGTTGCGGATATATTCCAGAAGCCCGCGATGACCACGAATGCAATAAGCGACTAGGTACTCACGATGTGCAAGCCATTTACTGCGCCTGTACAACTGATTTGTGCAATAAAGCAGAATCTATTTTAAAATTAAATAGATACTCTCTGTTACGTCCACTGCCCTTGATATTTATTACAGCTTTGTTAGCTGCTATTACGAGTCATTTTAATTTTGTTCAAAATTCATAAATTCATTCAGTTTTGTAGTTTACAAAAATAATATAAACAAATACAAACATTTAAAAAAACCAAAATTTAAATTTAAAAAAAGAACGAAAAACTGCTTCATAGATATAAAATATATACGTAGATATATGTACATATATATCAAAGAAAAATATCAAACTTTAAGGAAGAACTAAATATAATATTAAACATCAACATAAAGTATTGCTCTTAGGTTTTGTAATCAAATTTATTATTTAAAAAAAAAAAGTACTTTGGTTTTAGATCTTTTTTTTTTCATTTACTATAACTGACAATAAACCAAAAAAAAAATAACTAATATTTTTTAAATTTAATAAAATCATATTTTACTATAAATCACTACACAAAACATTAAAAGTAGACAACATTAAACAAAAAATAATAATATTCTTTTATTTTGATTTGGTTGGTTATAGCTTAAGTTATAAGTATTTTCTTCTTATTTATACCACAAGTTGAAACATATTTCGCTATAACAAAAGAAAGTGATAATTTAATAAATAAATCCAGCTCACCAGTCATCACTTTGTCCAATTTTATTATTCGGATACATAATAGACAAATATAGTAAATGTATTGAACACACAGAATTATTTCTCTCTTATAAATAAAAAAAAAATAAAGCAAAAGTTTATTTAAAACCGAATTAAAAATACAATTCCATGAAGAGGAGATCTTAGAATAAAATGAAACGAATTAAAATATATTATAATGCTATAATCTTATAGCAAATAATGTTTTGATTACAATGCGCTCTCATAAATCATGTTATGCCTAAAATATAAAAAAAACACAATTAAGAAAAAAATATATAGATATTTTTGAGAGCGGTTCTTGAAGGTAGATAGATACTTAACTAAAAAATGCCTGCTGCCCATATATGAAAACAAAAAAAAAAAACAAATAATTAAACAGCCACGAGAACAAAAAATTAAAGTTAATAAAAAAAATTAGTTGGCAAACGTGTTATTTATTAAAGCAGAACAATTTTATTTGTATGAATTTTCTTTCTTATATAGAAAAATTATTGAGGATATAATGGTTGCAGGTGGATAAAATTCATTATGACAACATGAAAAGCTTTGGAAGCAAGAAAAAACATATTGGAGTATAATTTTTGGTTTTCCCTGTCTACATAAAATGATTCCGTATTAGTAACGCTCGTATCTGTACTGTTTTTCGCAGTATTGTACTGTTTTTTGCTCTCAAAAACTGCGTAAAACTGCGTACTGTTTTTTTTTTTTCAAAAATACTGCTTTTATTTTGAGATATACAGAACTTCAAATCAGCAGTTTTTTGAGCTTGTAAACAAACTTGAATGACAGTGGGATATTTCCATCTTTACATTGTTAATCTCCAAGTAGGAAATTTGCTCCTCAATGAAAAATTTCTTGGTGAAATTTATACCACTTTTATATACCTATGAGATGAAGTTCTTTGATTTCACTCATTAAAAATAGTGCAAACATTAAGCGGTTCGTCATTGGCATCTAAAACTCAAAGGAATTCAATAATGAACGCAATAAATTTCATGTTTTAAGGAAATAAAATAAATAAAAATAAAAAAAAAATGTACTGCGGAAAATACTGTTTTTTTTATAGACGTACTGCTATTTTCAATTTTTGAGGAAAAAGTACTGTTTTTCGTCCAAAAAAAGATACGAGCGTTACGTATGAGTCAAGCTTTTATTAAATTTTGCACCAATTGAATTATTTTTAACTCTATATTTTCTGAAAAAAATTTGTAGGTTTAAATTTAATATTGATTTTAGATAAATACTTGCTGCAACGTTTCTGATTGTTTATTAAATGAAGTACTTGGTTTGTTGTTTGTTGTAAATTAAATGTATTTTTTTTAAACTTCGTCTGCAGGTTTCTCAACTGCCTGGTTATAAAAATAGCAATATTTGATTTAATATAAAATAGCTTAACATTTTAACAGAGATCTTAACCAAACTTTTCTTAAAGAGTGTCTTAACTTATTGAAATAAGATGCCGAACCAATTGTTTTCAACAATTTTGTGAATAATTTTTTTTGAAAATTTGTTTCTTAATTCAATTGTTTGGGAACCTGTTGATGGGTTCTTGTTAAGAGCTTACTCAGAGCACCCTCTATGAGTTAACAATAAAATAATGGAATAGACGGAACTCAACGCTATTGTAGTTTTAATATTATTTGACAACTTGTGAGAATATTTCTAATCCCATGAGAATAATTAAGTTTATTAAGAGAATCTCGCCCTGGTCAGAGTCTGGCTCAAAGAAAGTGTTTGCATGTTTTTATATTTTATTGAATGTTTTTTTTTATATCTAAGGCTAGTTGAATATCGAAAAATTTGTTAGTAAAACTATCTAAAAAATACTTACAAGTAGTATTGCATACAACAATAATTTGATGACAAGTTATTTACAGCAATTGTTTGAACTACTCAACGATCCTTTAAAAAAATCAACTTTAACAATTAGAACAACTTTATGTTCAGCCATGGCGAAGATGGTATCTCCTCAATATACTTACGCTTTGTGTTCAAATCATTTTAATTTAATTTACTTAAACTAGGAAAATATCTTTTACAGAAACACAGAAGAAAAATAACCAAAAATTCTACTTCAAAATCGACTTTTCCCACCAAAGTTTTTGTTTGGTTAGAACAATAATACTGTGTGAGTAACTTCGAAAACGTTTCGCCAGAAGTTAGCAATAATGTTTTCACTTTGAATTAATTTAGTTTATACCTGCTTCGGAAAATACCTATATATTTAAAATATTAATTGGATATAAATGAAACAGTTAAGAATAAAGTTAAATATAAACCGTTGTAAAAAAATGGATTTGTTAAACATAAATAAACTTTATGCATATTGAATTATATATTATATACACTTCCAACAGCAAAATTATTTGTTAATTATTTTTTAAACAAACAAAAATGTTATTGACTTACCTATTAGTCGAATTTTATTTGTGTATTAGTTATAAAGCTAAAAAATGCCATATCATATCAGGAGATTAAACGACAAAAATTAAATTAATGCTAAAACAAATTGGATTCCTAAGTTAAGCAAACGAATTAAAAATATTAATATCATTATTAATTAAGTAGATAAATTGAGCTAATTTTAAAACTTAATTCAATTGGGGTACATGGTGATGTTGTAAGAACGTTGAATTCAATATCGTAAATTCAGGTTTGTTACTTTATTTAACACGTGCATTTTATATAATTTCGAATATCTATATTCCAAAAAAAAAAAACCTTGTCTACTTGTTTTTAATTAAAAAAATTTTGATGTCAAAAAAATGCACTCGAAACTATAAAACAAAAATTTAATTTTACAACGAAAACAAACAGAAATTGTATTTATTGAAAAACCAGTATCTGAACAGAGCAAATTATTATTTATTTTAAATTTGTTAAAATTAATTTTTCTAAATTCATTACAATCCTTACAAAGAATGGTTTTCAATTTTAACTTCAATTTCATTCAATATAAAAGTAACTTTGCTTAGTCCCTATATTGCTTACTAAAATAAATGCACATTGTCTGATATGAATAAAAATTTAAAGATAAATGTATCGGGTACTACTTCGGGGATCTTAGACAAGATCTAGCCGATAACACTTTGAAGTTAAAATCTTCCTGCGAATGAGTTTAAATATTTTTCAAAAGTATTCTGTTAGTATGATTAAGCGTATCTTAATGTTGCCGTTTGAACTCAGAAGAAAATTATAGTGGAAGTCACTAGGCCTTGCTCTTTTATGAGCTGTCATGTAAAGAATTATAATTATTATAAATATATTTTTATACCAGTATAATAAGCAGAAAAGTGATCAAATATCTGCAGAAAAAATTGTTGTCGAGATCACATTTTTGTTTTAAAGAATACCTTTTGCAGAGTCTTAATCCAAAAAATTAATTTTTAACGATTATCTCGCCTCCCGTTATAAATAAAATTTAACACGTTTTTTGTAGAACTTTAAATTATCTGTATACTGAAATTTTCTGTACAACATAAAATAATTAAAACATATGCCGAATTTCATATTATGCAGCAAATTTTTGACTTTTTCATGAGGAAGAAATTGTAATATTTTTTTTTGTTATTATGAAAAGTAAATCAACAGAAATCATAAAGAGGAAGATTATGTAATAAATAGATATTTGCTGCATAATATAAACTTTATCATATATTATAATTATTTTTTGTTGGGCAGGAGGGGCAATATCATGAAAGTACTAAAAATAGAAAAAAAATATTAAAAATAACGGTAATACCTACAATCAGTTTTTAAATCAAGCAAAATCTATGCACAGTTTTTGAAAAAACGAGTTTCAAACCCAAAAAGCATCAAAAAAATGTTTAAAAAGTAGTTTTCAAGACTTTGAAATTTTATATTATTTTTTATTAATCCATATTCTTTTATTACTATCTAACAAAATAAAACAACGTAAATACTCAAACAAACAAATTTTTTTAATTTTTTTTTTTTTCATTTTTAATACTTTTTTTTCACGAAATATCCCCTTTTGCCCTTACGGGGGGAGATAGACCCCCTTTCCCATAATGAAAAATGCTTGTATTGGATTGTTCTACAAAAATCCATTATTATTTCTTGGCGCCCAGTTATCATAATCATTAAGAATGACTTCCATCTCCAAAATTTTAACAGTTTTGTCAATATAGTTGTAGAAAATATTTTTCCCCATAAAAATAAAAAAAAGGAAATTATTTTACAACCAACAAAAGTCAAGAAGATCGCATTAACGCCTTTTTACTAGCTCAATAGGGCAAGTATTGGTTTCGAGTAAAAAAAATTTTGAGGTTTTACTCGAACCTGACATTACGATGATAGAGAAGCTCAAAAAAGTAGGTTTCGTCTTGCCGTTCGTCAGTCTGTCTGTATCGATGTGCAGATGTGCGGATGTTCGGCTGTATGTTCACCGAGCTATACAGCTACATACGGTTCAACGGATTTTCTTCAAACTTCGTGTGTAGTTTTTTTCAGTGATTTCCTAGAGGACAAATTTGAATTTTTGTCTTAGCCCAGCTATAACGGATACCTCCCATATAACGGTTTTAGTTTTTCTATTTTTTATCGAAAACGGCTTTAACGATTTCGATAAAACTTTTTGTACCTGATATTTTTAATAGTTCTAATATAATTGCAGTTTTGGTTTTTGGCTAAAAATACATATAACGGAGATTTGGTTTTATGGTATTCCTTAAAACACAAATATAATCTTGACTTTAGTATTTTTTGTAAGTTTTAAAGATTATTTCACTGAACCATTTTGGCAAACCAATTTGGAGGTAGAATTTTTCTTATCATGCGTTTAAAACGTGTCTTCAAAAAACATGTCATTTTAGCTTTTGATGCACCAGAAGGTGTTACTCGACTCGAAAACAGCCTTTTCTAAATAAATAAATGTTTAACTTTTTTTTCTTCCCGTTCGTTTTATAACATTGAAATAAAAAATCTCTGTTGTTATAGAGAATTCACTTTGACCTTGTCATGAGATAAGCTCATTGTTTTGTATAAAAATTTAATTTATTAAGGACAAAACACAAAAAAAAAGAAAATCTCAGTAAATGAGTAACAGTTTTTTTTATTTTTACTATAAATATTTGTTTTATTTTTGTTCTCTCATTTTTAAACGAGTTTTGTAATATATATTTTTTGCTCTTTCTGAAATATTGTAATCGCATGCCACTCATCAAAATTAAATCCTATTTTTATGACTAGCAGATCTATTCGTATTGTTGATCGATTTGTAATAATTCATCAGAAACAAATCTTACAAAAATTTTTAAAATAACTAAGCTGCATATTTTCATTAAAAAAAGGAACGCATTGGATGTGAAGCACACATTTTGGAGTTTTGTTGTGTAGATCAATGTAAACATAAAACAAGAAAGTATGCAATACCGCTATCATACATACATAATGTTATATATATATTTAAAAGATTTTGACTTATACACGTTTGCTCTATACTCATTAAACTAACTACCACACAACATATTATGCAGTTTAGGTTAAAGCTTTCAGAATCCGAAATTTAATAATATAACTGATGTGCGTATATAAAGTAGCAAATTTAACGGTAAATTGACAAATATTCATATTTATGTATATAAAAATTAATAGTAATAAATCAATATTGAGCTTCTTTTAATGTTAACGAAAAACAAAAAAATTGTTAAATTTATTTAAAATAAATCAACTTTAACACTAAATATAGAAAAAACTATTTATACATATTAACAACAGATGCAGTAATGATAAATATTAATAAAATAGAATAAAAATCTCCACATTAAAAAAAACCAACTCCAACTTAACTTAACAGAATTAATTATTTTTTGAAATAACCTTTAAAATAAAATTCTAAAGTATAAACAAACGTAAAGGTTGCTATGAAAATAAATAGGTAATAATAAATAAATATATTTACAAGGAAAATCTATAGTAAAAAAAAGACATAAGCAAAAATATATATATCTTCACTTCCTCAGTTTATTAAGACAACATAAGTTTTTATGTCAAAAAAAATTCTTAGCTTTAATTAAAAAAAAAATGTGTATTGATGCAAATCGTTACAGTAAATATACAATATTTTTGTTTGAACTTATTAAAATCTTTAAAATTAAAGTTAAATAATCGTTGAAAGCTAAAAAATAATAATACCATTACCATTTAAACACAAGGCATGAAAAACGATTGCTTTTTCCTTGTTGAAATTCCCACTATACCAACTCTAGAATGGAATCCTTCAGGAACGTGACTCAAAAAATAAAACAAAATAAAAAATATGCAAAACGTTGGTACACACTTATAGAAGTCACAATTACTACACAATCCCACGCGATGTCCACACATTTGTGCCACTGCCTTGAACAAAAACACTATAAAAACATAAATGCCCCATAATTTAAATTAAAAAAATCTTAAAACAATTATTAGCGAAGACAATTTTGTCTGCACATTCACAAGTGACAAAGTCATTACATTATCATACAGGCGCTTCAAAGTATCTAATGCTTGATTTTTATCAATAAAAAACAACATCCTTGACCCGAAATAATTAAAAATAAGTGTAAATTCTTTTAAACTATTAAGACTAAACATCTTTTAAATTAAAAGAAATAACATAAATAAAATAAAATTCTTAAAACTTAAATTGTTGAATTAAAATTTAAACAATAATGTAGTGTTTTTCAAAAAAAAAACAAGAATTACAAGCAAAAATGTATAGTTAAAACTTAAATTATAGTGTTATTTGCAATTCCCGAAATAAGTAGAGGAAAGAAAATATTAAACTCAAGTAAAAACAAAAAAAAATTATTTTCATCTTCTCCTCCTAAATTTTGCACCTCCCTTTCATTTGTTGGTGATTATAAGAAAAAGTGAAGCAATTTAAGTTGTTTACCTATTACACTATAGAAAAACAAGTTGGGAAAAACATGGTTTTTCTAGCCTTTCTTTCGATTAAAAAAAAAATTATTAAGAAAGAATATTAAATTTTAAATAATAATAAAATAATATCTAGTGCCTATTCAAATTTAAATTATAAAGAATGATATAGTTTATTATGAAAAATATAAACAAAATCTGCTGGAAAGCAGGTAGAGAAACACACAAATACTTGAAATAGCTTCTTGATGAAAAATGTATGGACAATTAATAACTAAAAAAAATCATACAAACATAGACAAAATTTGAAATACAAATAGTGACAAAATAATAGAAACATTAATAATGGCAGCAATGAGTTTTCAGGAAACAATAATGTGACTGCACCCTTTAAGTTTTAGTTTTAAATCTAAATTTATAAAAAAAAAATGTTCTTAATCAAATAAGTTCTTAAAAAAGAACATGATGGGATTAATTAATATGTCTCACTAATCTATATAACAAAACACAGTTTTAAAATTTATAAAGAACATTATAAAAAAAAATATTATAATAAAAGAGGGATTGCCTTAAATCCATTCACCAGTTATTCGACAACACAAAAAACAAAAATTACTCACGAGTAAGAAATGGATAAGAAAACTAAAATATAATAATTTATTTGGAAATAATTTTGCAAGTTTTATTTTCAGTTGAACAAAACAAATTATAAAATTTGAAAACGAACAATAGCATTTTTTCATAGTTTGTTAAAACAAAACAAGGAACATTCAAATAAAATGAAAAAAAAACTTAATTACAAAAAACTTTTTTTTTGTCCAGGAAACACAGCCATCTTGTGAGTATATATATTTTTCTGTTTATATTGTTAATACTTTTCTTTTCCAAATATATAAGTATCATTACACCGTTGGATTCCACTCTTGGATTTATGAACAATAAATTATTTCTATTTAATTCGTTTTAAAGTCTGGCATCATTAAGCTTACCACACCTATTTATTTCATATCATTCCGTATTTAAATAATGAACCACGAAGAAATAAAGTGACTTCAATTTATATTAACAATAGGCTTTTTAAGGGAAATTAATATATGATCTGCACTTTCTGGTGAAATAGATGTGGGATAAACAGCTTCAGGAACGGATTGCGCTGGTACAACATGAAGCTTTGATATATCAGAACATTAATAGTTTCAGGTGAGTTTGTGTTTTGATCACTGGGTAGTGCTGGTAATTATAAATCTGTTGCAGACTGCGGTGGTGTTGGAGTGCATTCAATTCGGCGTATTCGTATATACTTTTTATTATCTATCATTATTTTTTAGTGTTGGTAGAATATTAGTTCCGGTGGACTGATTCCGGTAGTGCTGTTGGGTAATAAAATGCTGCATTTAAAATCTGCACAGTTTCTCAAGAACGCTTCCAGGCTCGCTTTCCATAGCCCGCAGTCCTTTGCATTACTGTCTAGAAAAATCTTTCTGATTTTTTACCTGTCGCCGAATAGTATGGAGCTAAAAAGTGTTGAACAATTTCGTTGCTTTTTAAAAATTCGTTAAGTTCAGAAGATTCAAACTGCGAACCTTATCAGTAACTATTTTTAACGAAAGAAAGCAGTCAAGCTACTTTTTTGCATTACTTCCTCCCACTTAGTTTAATACATGCATCAACTACAATTAAAAATTTAATTTTTTATTTTTTTTTATTTTTAATTCATTTTTTATTTTTTCATTTCCTTATATCTATCTTAATGCTAGACAAAAAATCTTAAACAACTAGCTTACATATTAACTTAACTAACTTACTGGCCCCATGTGGGCGCTCTAAATTAAACTATGACTATACTTAAAAAATGTCTTTCGACGAAAAATAACTTATTATTAGAATTCATGATTACTTAAAACTAACGAGAAAATTATTAAAAAAAACTCATTTTCTATATCATTTTTTATAAAACTTAAAGCTACTCTTTACCTTAATAAAACTAATTAAAACTAAATTAAAACTAACTTAAAATACATTATATCTAATTAAAACTACTTAAAATAACTTAAAAACTACAACAGCCACCAGATTTTTTTTTTGTGCATACGCATATGCACACTCGCGTACGCCCATACACATGCATATATGTGCACATACATATATTCATTTATAATCGCAACCGCAAGTAACCACATAAAAACACATTTACTTATGTCCTTTTTTTTGGTGCCACCGTCACTGTTCTACCTACTCTACCTATCTTTACCTTAGAACTATATAAGTCGGCCAAAGCAACAATATGGTCAACTTTCAATATCACGGTGGTCACCCAACCACCAGAATTTTTTGACTTGCATAACTAAGTCCTTTCTGTCCCGAAGGGGCACAGCTCTACTGAACCGCAGACGCTCTGCTCCGTTTCCATGAGCCGATCGTAAAGAAGTCGCCGATCCACAGTCCTACGATTGACGTGGTAGATAACCGGAACCGCAAATCTATCCTGTATCAGCCCACGACTGTCTTAAAAGAGGAATGTCTCGGGCGGGATGAAACCGTTAAGACGTACACTTTCACTATACTCATCATTGGGGTAGTAAGCCCCAAAAATAAGTCCATTGGTTGAGGTCATCGCTCTTGCAATGTGACCCCGAATCAGCTTGATTAAAAAGTTATCTATCCTGTTTATATTGGCCCCGTTGTATAAGACCTCGTTGGCATAATAATGTTTGTACTCCGACTCTGGTGTTCTGTGTAATCCAAGACAGGTCCTAAGACACTGCCTCTCAAACACCCGAATCTTTTCCATTTGAGATGGGGCAACGTTAAACCACACAGGGCACCCATAGGCAATCATCGGCCGGATGAGGGCCATGTAGCAAATCACCTTCACCCTGTTTTCAAGGCGGCTGCTATAAAACAACCGTCTTGTCAACCCAAAGGCTCCCCTAGCTCTGGCCAGAGCAGCAATATACATGTCGATTGAAATATAGATACTGATCTAGCCAGATGCCAAAGTACTTTACCAAATCTTTACTCGCCAGTGGATGTCCACTTGGTCCAACGATCACTAGATTTCTCCAGTTCTTTCTTGTATCCCTAGAAGCCCTAGACAACGGGGTTCTAAACAGGATAGTTTCTGATTTCTGAAAGTTAATTTTTAACTTCCAGTCATCACAATATCGCTGAATCTTGTCGAAGTCACTTTTAGGAGAATTTGGACCCGTTCTGTACGCTACAAGATCATCGGCATACGCAATTGAATGAGTTAGACTACCTATCAGATCGCTGGTGTATATACTAAAAAGAATCGGTGAGTTCACAGCTCCTTGCTGTAGACCGTTTTTAATATCAAAAGTTGTGGTAGAAGTTACATTGCCACTTTTGACAACAAACTTTCTACCATTGAGCATATCATGAAGCATATAAAACTGTGGTTTACTTATGCCAAATCTAGATAGCTTGAGATAAAGACCCTCTCACCATACGGTGTCGAAAGCTTTCTCTAAATCAACCAGAATGGCACCCGTGCATTGATTTTTCGTTTTGTTCCATTGAACATAAGAAACTAACTTAGACGCGGCATGAATAGTGTCATGCCTCGCCTTAAAGCCAAACTGATTATCTGGAATAATTTTTTGTCCTCAGCCCACTTGAACAGAGCTCTATTGAGAATCTTTTCGAATACCTTACTGATACTTGGAAGAAGACTTATCGACCGAAGATTTGCCGGATTGGAGCTGTTCTTTCCCTTTTTGGGGAGAGGATGGACCACAGCTGTCTTCCAACTCACTGGATAATATGCATTATTCAATGCGTTGTTGAACAGTGTGGTATAAATGTCTATGGCTTCCTCAGGGAGATGTCGTAACACAATGTTGGGTATACCATCGACCCCCGCAGATTTCTTTTTCTTTAATGTTTGAAAAATTAACTGAAGTTCTACCTTCGAAATTAATAATGAACTGGGTCCATTTCGCTCGGCGATGGTGGCGTTTTTTTTTGTCATTGAACACGATGAAACCAGTATTCTCAGATCGCCATTGCGTTATGTTATTTCCAAGGTAGAAGTTGTTCAGTAAGGCTCTGTTCCCCAGGTCATGATTCGGACGAATGCTAGCATTCACCTTATACAGCCCCCACAGCTTCTACCTTTTCCTGAGGATCTTCTATCATAAAAAAGTTATCATCGAAAACGGCACCCTCCGGATCTATTCCCGCAATCGTAAGTACGTCATGGAAGATCGTTTTGATCATTTCTTCTAAATATCTTATTTATTTGGGGAAACATACTAGGGTCGCTGGAATTACCGGCTCGAATTCTGATACCTACCTTCACTCTCACTAGCCTCAACGGTCACACTCTCACACTCTCAACCCGTGCTAAATATCTGGGTGTAATTATTGACCCTAAACTAAACTGGAAATTGAATATTGGCGAAAGGGTTAAAAAAGCCAGCATAGCTTTTTATGCCTGCAGTAAAACATTCGGTAATAATTGGGGCCTCCAGCCGAAGATGATTCTATGGATGTACACTGCAGTAGTACGACCAATACTAACATATGGATCGATTGTCTGGTGGCCTGCCTTAAGCAAAGCCTACAATATCGATAAGCTCAAAAAGATACAAAGAACAGCTAGCGTAGGGACCACAGGAGCGCTGCGATCCTGTCCTTCCGATGCCCTGAGCGTTATTTTACATCTTCTTCCTATCGACCTACATGTAAAATATTAAGTATCTTGCACTGCTCTCAGACAAAGGGAAAGTGGTTGTTGGACCGACAGACCCTTCGGTCACTGCAATATTACCAAATTGCTACCCCCTGGCTTCGTTTCGACTAATACTAATTACCGCACTCCCTCTCTGAATCTCTGCAAAGGTTTCAACGTCGCATTCCCTACCCGAAAGGAGTGGGAGAATGGAGATATAACGAAAAATTACGACACAATCATTTTTACGGATGGTTCAAAGATGGAGTGCGGTGTTGGAGCAGGGGTCTTTTCTGAAACACTAAATGTTTCTAAATGTTTCTAAGTTTCCAAGCGGAATTGTTTGCAATCAAAGAAGCATGCAAGATACTAAAGCAAGATCCAAATCAAAACCGTAATACTGCTATATTTAAAGATAGTCAGGCTGCCATCAAAGCCATTGATGCTGCCTCAATATCCTCTTACTCGTTCAACAATGTCCAGATGAGATCGCAGACTTTAATGATAGCTTGAAGGTCACTTTGATCTGGGTCCCAGGTCACAGTGGTTTTCAGGGAAATGAAAGGGCTGATGAGCTTGCCAGGCAAGGATCGGACCTTCACAGCTCACTTGCCGAAGCAGTTAGTATTCCGCTGGGGGCTGTGAAGGGCATTTTCTTGTCTCATTAAATATCTGTATCCAATCGTAGATGGAATGGTCTAACTAACTGTGCCACCTCAAGAAAGATGTGGCCCAGCTATGACAAGTCCCGCACAAATGAACTCTTATGTAGAACTCGGTCAGACATAGCCAGGATCATTGCAGTTAGCACGGGTCACTGGCCAATAGGAGAGCATGCAGCAAAAATGGGCATTCCGCACAATACTCATTGCCGTAGCTGTGGAAATGAAAGGGAAAAGGAAACAGTGACGCACTATCTCTGCTGCTGCCCTGCCTTGGCAAATCCAAGATGCCAATTGTTTGATCAGTACTTTATTGACAACCTTAACGAACTTACTGTTGTGAGCATAAGTAACCTCATTGGCTTTTTGAATGCAACCAAATGGCTATAAACGTAACAAACCATATCAATACCTCATCTCTTCTATGTGTAGATAAGATGGATCAAGAGAAGCACATGATTTTTGCAGGAACCTTTTCTCTAGCCGTGAAGGCGGGCTAAGCCTACTGCGGGCATCATGTTTTTTCCTAAATCGAACTGATATCAACGAAAATTTGGTCCTACCCTAAGCCATCCAGCACCCTGTCTGTTTAGGTTTTTAGCGAAGACAGACATATCGGAGCTAACAGCCTGGCATAAAGCCTGCTGGGGGGAATGGGCCACTTCCCTTGAGTGAGGTATCCGAGGATCTCCTTGTCTTCCTATACGGAAGTTGGTAACTAAGGGGATCTACTCCCAACCAAAACAATTTTCAAACCTTATAACATAAATCAACGTACAAATATCTCACCTTTTCCATGGGCCAAAAACGGATCAAGAGAGCTACATGATTCCCGAAGTAACCACTTCTTTAGCCGTGTAGGCGGGTTGTGTCTACGGCGGACATCATGTCTTTCCCTAAACCGAATCGATCTTACGAGGAAACTAGTTCTACCCCAAGCCACCCAGCACTCTGCCTGTTTAGGTTTTTGGCGAAGACAGACATATCGGAGCTAACAGCCTGGCATAAAGCCTGGTGGGGGGTATTTGCCAGTTCCCTTGGCTGAGGTACCCGAGCATCTCTTTTTTCTCTATGGCAAATGGTAATAAAGGGATCACCTCCCAACACAATTCCAAACCTCAATACAATATCCCAACCTCCACATAATGATAGGTCTCATGAGTTTATGGTATCAAAACGGCGCACCAAGCGCTTATTTTGTTTTATTCTAGTTGAATAGCCGCCATTCCTACCTACCTACCTGTTATCCCAATATAAATTAATAGACAATCTATAATTTTGTTTAATCAGAACATTAATGTTGTTGATCGACGACTTCAATGTCCTTATCTCCAGATCACGTGTGTCCGTGAAACGTCTGTACAGAAGTTTCAATCTAGTCAGTAGTCCACTTTTTTGTCGGTGTAGTGCGTCGATTGTCGCGTTCTTGTATAAACCAGTAGGGTCTTGTTCCTTATATTTTGGGATTGTTCTGTCTATTGTTCGTTTTATAGTCGTATCCATTTGAGTCAGGAACCCGTCGATCTCGACGTTCGTCAGGTTTCTGTCATTTGGTGGAGAAATGTCATCGGAACGTATTTCTCTTGCCAAGGCGTTGGAGAAGCGTGGCCAGTGCGTCTTACTGAAATTGTAAGAGTGCGCAGGCACATACTCATCTAACTCCAAAAATTTGCTCGGGAGCTGTATTACGGCGGCAAGTCCGCAGTGGTCACTGTCGTATTCAATTGTTCGTAAACAGTTTTTTGTATGTTGACCTACAGTGTCAGTTTTTATCAGTCTTGAGTCAAGCAGGAGTAGATCCAGAAAACTACCACTTCTCGGAAAAGACGGTCTTTCTGTAGCCAGAAGGTCGATCCTACACTCAACACTGTATCGACCCATCCAATTAAAAAGATGGTTCCCTCTAGGATTTTTGAGATAATAATTCTCATCCAAGTTCAGTCTTAAGCATTCAAAAAGTTTTTCGAGTTCTGCGATAAAATAAGCCGGCTGAGGTGCGTCAGGTGCGTACACCGTGATTGCGTACATTCTTTTCTCCTGCTGGAGAGGAATGCAAACGATGCAGGCTTCTAGCAACCCGAATTTTCGCACTTCACTATTATATATAACTTTATGTTTAATACCCTTTCGTATGAAGATTGCGACCCCACCCCCTTGAGAGGAGTTGGGCCAATCTCTTCTTACGATATTGTAATTTTTATTAGTCAGTTTGTGTTTCTGGTTTAGCTTAGTTTCGCTAGCCATAAACACATCAGGACTTTGGTCTTGCAGCAAATGAAAGAGGTATGCTCTACGTTCGGTCCTAATAAGCGAATTAACATTCACAGCTATGATCTTAAAGGGTCGCTCAGGCAGCGCGCCTTAAACCATTTCGCGTTGCCGGCAGAATAGAGTAGAGGTAATCCACCCTAGCCGCCTGCTCCCTTATCTGTTTTTGCACATCGGTTAACTGACCATGAATGGTCAGCAACACCTGCATCAGATCTGCCTCTGGCACAGGAGCCGTAGGCACTTGGACCTGTTTGGCTACCTGTGGTTGAGGCTGTACCGTTTTTCCCTTTCCAGACGCCATTTGGGCATAAGAAATTGTGGGATTGGCGGAAGTTGATGTCTGGCGTACTTCAGGGCGTCTCACCTCTACTGTCTTCTTTTGGTCTTTGTTTTTTTTCATTTCCTGAAACTTCGGACATCCCCGATAGTTTGCAGGGTGCCCGGAGCCTTGGCAAAGTGCACACTTTAACTGGGTCCTGTCATCGACCCTCTCTTTTCCAAGTTTAGATTCACCTATCTTAATCTCCACACTTGACACAAACTGGATCCATACCACAGTTTCCTGCCACGTGACCGTATCCTTGGCAGTTCATGCATTGAAGCATGTCTCCCTGCCTATTTAATTTTTCCCATCTTACAATTTGGTGGTTTAGGACGGTTATACTCCTTAAACCACTCAACTTGCTTTGGGGCGAGAGTTGAACGAGGAAGAATGGTAAATTCCGTTTCTCCCGTCTGGCTTTAACTGTGGAAAACGGTCTGACCCCGATAAAATCGAGATCATCGCTTGCCACTTGACGGAGCTCAGCTAAAAGTTCCTGCGGATCCGTAGAGGATTCGATACCCTTCAGGAGGACTGTTTGTAGCTTGTCTTCCTTCGGGGTGAAACTGTAGTATTCTGTCTTCGTTTGAGACAGGAGATCTTTTACTTTTTTATAATGCTCGACCGAAGAGCAATGAATAGCGTGTCGGTCTGCGTTCAACCTTTTAATAATAAAATTGTTGCCTATGGCTGACTTACATAATTCTATTGTGTCTTTCAATTCTATTTTGAAGGTATTAATTGGTGGCACCTTACCTTTCTTTGCTTGTGGCCGTTGCTGTTTTTGCTTCTGTTGTGACTGCTGCTGTTGTGTCTGCTGCTGTTGTGACTGCTGCGGTTGTCGCTGCCTCGTCATCGCCCTCATGGTCATGTTCATTGATTTTCGTATCGTCATCCTCATAGGAGGAGCTTTCTAAATGCCTCTGCATTTTGGCTTGAGCGGAGGCCTTAGCCAACTTAGCTCTGGTGCTCCTATCGGCATGATTTATTAGGTGTGGCTTGTATCTAATGATACGCCTTCTCTTCTTATCCCCCTTTGAATCGGCACCGGCTGGTATTGATGTCGTGCCTTATGCACAGCTTGTTGTTGCAGTCACTATGTTGCTATTATTAGCTTCGGCACGTGCCGATGACGCTGTCGTTGTTGGCTGGGCTTCTATGGAAGGCACCGCTACCTTAACTGCTGCTGCTGCATCACCTGATGTTTTGGCTGCTTGACTTGTTGTTGGGGGATCATCTTCCGATGTCCCCGTTGATTTTATCATTTGCTGTTCCTTCTGCTCTCGGTTTTTGTTGACTTTTTCCCAGAACTTATTTAAAAAAAGCCCTGACCAGGGTGGGGCTCGAACCCACGCCCCTCCACTCTGTCGTCGGCCACGCTACCCTCTAGGCTAACTTGCCTTTTAAATTTTCTTGGCAAATTGCCAGTAAAAATTGTGCAATGAGTGCACTTAAAGTAAAAATGAATTTAATTCAATTTGAACACACCGAAATTATTTTATACACTGTGAAAGTCTTCAACACGTCCGCACTCTTTCACAGCTGAAGATCGACAATTAAAAATGAATTATCATTAAATGGACTAGCATAATCCAGATGCAAACGTTCCTATAGTGATAGTCACATGGATGAGTATGAACTTTTCTTGCATTTGGCTTTGTTTTGCCGCAATCGATACAGTTTTTGTAAATGTCGACAATATCTTTGTCTATGTTCCTACACGACACATAGCTTCTATCCAGCCCAACGCCTTGATGAGCACCTTTCCCGTATGAGCAGTATCATTGAATAAATACAAATAGAAGGTGACACCAAAGCATTGAATAAATACAAATAAAAGGTGACACTAAAGATCTATAAGCACCGTTGGCACTTGCGGCAGGTTTAAGAATTGCAAATGATTGTTTGAATATATTATTGGTTTTGTCTCTTGCTATACCAAACCACATTTTTAAATATCTTTAACGAATTTGTTTTTTTTTTATATAGTCGTTACGGATGAACCACAAGGAAGTGTGTATCTCTATTCATTTTGTGTGTTCGTTTCCTGGTATAGTCAACGGTGAAGACCAACAAGGTGAAAAACCCAATGTGATGCAATTTTATATTCTTTCACTAACGCATAGGTGCAGCAGTACCTGTATTATATTTCTTTTATTGAGGTAGGTTATTCGTTAATCGGTTTTAAACTATCAAACTTGAGATAGAAACACAATAGGTGTTTGTTATGCTTTGTCAGCTGATTATTAATGTACACAGTTATTGTGCTTTCGATCGACGATGAAGATGATGATGCTGAAGCTGGACTTAATGTGGTATTTTTTATTACTTCACTTAGTCTGATGGGACGAGTTGCGCGTGCTTGTTTTACAAAATTATTTTGCATATATTTGATGAAAACGATGCAATTATTATTGATTTTTCTGGGTTTTTCGTTTTTGTCCTATATATATCAGTGAGATCATTGTCTTTTATTTCACAGTTGATTGTTTTACCTATTCCTTTAACTATTTCAACTAAATTTTCATGTGCAGTGGCCAGAATGTTTTTTATGTCGACATTGTTTTTAAGCATTTGTTGTTCGATAGTATTTATTTGTGCTTGCAAATTATCTATAAGTTCGTCTTTCTTTTTGTTGTTTTCCTTCAGTTCATTTATTTCTTTTGTAAAGTTTTCCATCAGGTTGTTTTTTTTTACCATGTTTGCATTGATTTCATCGTACTTGACATTTAGAA
Organism: Baccha elongata; assembly: GCA_951217065.1. Classification (NCBI taxonomy): domain Eukaryota; kingdom Metazoa; phylum Arthropoda; class Insecta; order Diptera; family Syrphidae; genus Baccha; species Baccha elongata. Next base: position 497,312 of record CATNUY010000092.1, read on the forward strand.
AATCGCAGCTGGCAGTTATTTCTTTCATTTGATCTCTTAATAACTGAATCTCCGCAAGAACAACTGAGTTGTTGTCATCGACGCCTTTTTGTATTTGTTCGGGGCTGTTTTGTTGTCGAGTTCTTTTAGAGGCTTGCACATTAGGTGTTTGTGGTTGTGCGTGTGATACAGAGCCTACGGGATTTCCACTACCAATAGCACCTTGTGTTTCCGCTGCATTCCTGCAGAATTGACACTTCCAGACTTCTCTTCTTGCATTTCTCATGTTCCTCCAAGATTTTTCGGTGATTGTGCTGCACTCGAAATGGAGCTTGCGGTTGCATGACGTGCACACAGCAAAATCACCCTCATATGGAAAGTCAACGTTACAGGAACCACACACATTCATATTAAAGGTTAATGTATGCAGTTATAGATAAATGCAAAGACAAAGGAAAATTAAATGCAAGGAGAGGGAAAGAATATAAATATTAAAAAAAAATAAAACTGAATGTAATAGCTATTGATTTTTTAACAATTTGTTATATGTAGATGTAGAGGTATATATCTTTTTTACTTTTAAAAGTCACTGTCTTATTAAATTTTTCAATCGCGCAAGAGAAAATTAAACTTTAACACTAGAGAAAACCCAAAAAAATAAAAAAATCTGCGGACCGCTTTAAAAACACCTCTAACCACTTAAGCTTGCTCAATACAATTGTATTGGAACACTTGGAACACTTGCACGAAAACAAAGGATACATTTATAAAATCGCTGTTAGCTATCCATGATTAAATATATAAATGTGTACATTATTGTCAGAAAACGGCAGACGCAATCAGGAGCATCAAAGTTCCACAAATAATAATTCAACTGAAGCTTTTTCCCGCTATGGAGTCAACTTGGTTGACTCCATAGCGGGGAAAAGCTAGACATTTATAGAAATAAGCAAATATCAAATGACTTAGATAAATACTTTGTTGTCGTCAACATTGAAGGTCGTAAACAAAAATTCGAAGTTGACTCTGGTGCGGGGTTCACATTTATTCCACGAGATATGTTTCATCAACTCAATATTCCAGCTCAACTTGAAAGTACAAACATAGCTTTTTGATCGTACACAGGTAACATTTTTGTACCAGATATTAAAGCGTATGTAAACATCAAATACAAAGGAAACATATCTCTTGAAGAACTTTACATCGTTCCCGAAGAATACGATGCACTACTAGGACGCACATGGATTCGACATTCGAATATCAATCTGCTAGAAATTGATACAAAGAAAAAAGATTATTCGAATACAAAAATATCTCAAATACAGTCAACCACTGCAGACGTTCAAAATATTATTTCAAAGTATTCAGACCTTTTTCGTAGGAAGAGTTGGTTGTATTTCTAACGTGAAAGTAAGGTTAAGAGTTAGAGATAAGAGTAAACCAATATTTTTTCGCGAAAGAGGTGTACCATATGGTCTCCGTAAAAAAGTCGAAAAAGAATTGAACACGTTAGAGTCAGTGGGTATCATTTCCAAAGTAAATACAAGCGACTGGGGATCACCTTTAGTTATTGTTCCGAGGCCAGATGGAAATGTAAGACTCTGTGTTGATTATAAGATGGATGTAAGTAATAGTCTCGTAAATTCAAATTACCCAATTCGAAAAATTAACGAAATTCTTAAGGAACTTAGAAACTCGAAATATTTTTGCAGACTGGACTTATTCAAGGCGTACTTACATGTCCAAGTAGATGACGAGAGTGCAAAAATTCAAACTATTTCTACGCACAAAGGTACTAACCATATGAATAGACTGTCATTCGGAATCAAAACTGCCCCAAGCGAATTTAATCGAATAATAGACCAGATCCTTAATGGAGTTCCAAAGACCCTGTCGATGACGTCATTATTCACGGTTCAACAAACGATGAATGTGCACAAAATCTTGATTTATGTCTTCAAAGATTAAAAGAATATGACCTACACCTCAATCGAAACAAATGTTTATTTTTCCAAGAACGAATCGAATATCTAGGTTACATAATACAGTATAATAAAAAATAAAATATAAATAAAAAATTCAATATAATAAAAAAAAAATAAAAGCAATTTTAGACATACCAAGACCATCAAATGTAGAAGAAATACGACGATTTCTAGGTATGGTAACATACTATTCAAGGTTTTTACCAAATATTTCTTCAATCACACACCCAACTTATTCGAAAAAATGCAAAATTTAAATACACATCGTTATGAGAAAAAGCTTTTATACAATTGAAAACAGAAATTGCAAGCGATCGTACCTTAAATCCATATGATCCAACTTTACCAATTATACTCTCATGTGACGCAAGTCCTGTGGGCATTGCAAGTGTGCTTGCTCATATTATCAACGGTCAAGAACAACCGATCGCATTCGCATCCAGATCACTGACAACAGCAGAGCAACACTATTCGCAGTTAGACCGAGAAGCACTAGCGATCGTGTTCGCAGTAAATCATTATTTCAACTATCTAATTGGCCGACATTTCCATATGTAACACGGATATTCAACGGTTACTAGATCAACCCGAAAATTCAAAATCAGAAATTCAAGTATCAATAGACAAACCAGGAAATAATTCAAACTCCAATAATACTGAGACTCAACAAGAACCAACTCAACTAGAACCAAATCAACAAGGACTAACTCAACAAGAACTAACTCAACAAGAATTAACGCAACAAGAACCATCTCAACAGCAACAACCAATTCAACAAGAACAGAGGGAACATCGAAGACCCAGAAGAGCTGTCAACCTTCCCACATATTTAAAAGATTTCGACATAGAGAATTATGATTTAGTTTTTATAAAAGTTTTTAAATTAAGTGTGGGAGAATTGTTGTATTAAGCTATTAATTGAGTCATGGCCTTTAATGTTCATTCAGCCATGGCTTAATATCTCTCGTATATATATTTGTCAAAACGTCACTTCATTCTAGAAGATTCGTTTTCGCCATGTGCATTAAATTCATATGTCCACAATAATTAAATTAAAGTTTTTATATCATTTTTATTAGATTAATAAAGTTATTATTATTAATATACTAAAGCAGTAATATTCAACCACAACAGCTATTAAGCAGTAACAAAAATTACCCCTCGATATTAATTTCGACCCACCATCGCAAACATCACAAACACCTGAAGTTGACTACCGGATTTTACCTACCTGTTTTCCAGCGACAGCCGGTACATGAAGCACAGTATGCTGCACAATTTCATGCAGGTAAAATATACTAAATCTACATTTAATAACATACAAAATGATCCTTTTCAATAGATCCACGTATCAACAGCGCTGTTCAAGGTGTGATGCCAAAAGGAATCAGGAAGAAGCCGTTTTTATTCAACTCGTTCATATCGGTTAGTTTTTGACTACGTCATCCGGAGAAGTATGGAATGCATATATTTATGTTGTTTTTTACTAGCAATTAATCACGGTGATTGGCATAAGATGCAACTTAAGGCTAAAACTTATAGCTTAAGTCAAAATAAAAAAAAAAATAAATGAAAAACTAACTTAAAAGCAAAAAAAATATATATATAAAACATCTACAAAAGCTTATTCGATAATGTTCTATATTTTTATATAAAATGCTTTTCTTTGATTTAATGTTCCATTTAAGTAGTTCAAGTTTATGATTTTTGATAAAAGTATGATCATGAAAATAAGTTAATTGTTCTATTAATGGTGAAACTCTATCTTGTAAATTTAAATCTGCTCATGTTGACATTTTTCTAATAAAAGTTAAATACTTTATATATGAAGCTTTAATCCATTGCACTAATTTGCCATATTAGAAAAATAATAATAATGGTAATTCTGAATATCTATGTTCTGCAGGAGGAGTATTTTGATATCATTCAATTGAAGAACTTAATTGTATAGTATAAATAATTTCTCGTTGTTTGATTATTCTTTCTCAAATAATAAGTATAAATATAATAATTGAAAATAATGAAATTGTAGAACCAATTGTTGATACAACATTTCATGTAGTATAAGCATCTGGATAATCTGAGTATCTTCGAGGTATACCAGCTAGTCCTAAAAAATGTTGAGGAAAAAAAGTTACTTTTACTCCAAAAAATATAACAACAAATTGAGTGTTAAGTCATTTTATATTAAATATTAATCCAGTAAATAATGGATATCAATGAATAAATCCTGCTATTATAGCAAATACTGCTCCTATTGATAAAACATTTTACTATAGTCCGGTTTTACTAAAGTCCGGTTGATGTTTTTAATCGAACCGTTTGTAAAAAAAGTAACAAAAGTTTCTTGTAAGCAGTCTACTTTTTTGTCTGTGTAGTGTGTCAATTGTCGCATTTTGGTACTTGACAGTTGCGTCTTGTTCTTTGTAACGTGGAATTGTCGTTCTCATTGTTTGTTTAATGGCCTGGCCCATTTGTAGTAGGTATCCGTCGATCTCGTCGTTTGTTAAATTTCTGTCATTTGGTGGAGATATGTTTTTTAAAAGTAATTCTCTTGTCAAGGTAATGGAAAAACGTGACCATCGCATTTCACTGTGGTTGTAAGTATGCTCATGCACATACTCCTCTAACTCCACGAGTTCGTTTGGAAGTTGAATCAAAGCAAAGTCTGTTGTGGTCACTTGTTACGGTAAAATTTACCGCAACAAAAGCCGGTCTTCGACCTTTAATTATTTAATCTTTTCTTTTCGTTGCGGCTGCAAGATTCTGGTTATGTAAAGGGCAGCCATGGTACCATCAACCATAGGTGTACTCAACCAGCGTTTTGCAAAAGTGACAATTTATTACAGGCGATATATATAATTGGATGTAACGAGAGTGAAAGGCGTGCCAGCGCTTTAGGGCCGCGTTTTGCGGAAGAAGTAAGAAGCTTTCAACCTACTAGAGTTGCAAAAAAGTATTGATGATTTTGAACTTTTCGCTTAAAAACAAATAAAAATTGGTCAAAGCGGATCTTTAAATAAAATTATATAGTTTGGATTTTGATTTGGTAATATTCAAGCTAAATAATGATTATTTATCCGGTCAAGAATACCAACTTTGAAATAAAATAAAAAAGTGGAAACAAAAGTGAATATAGCGTTTCATTGGTTCTTTCCAGTGCTGACTAACTAAAAATTACCAACAAAACACGACTATAATTATTTTTTTTTTTCAAAATGAATATCCAAAGGTTAGCGCAGGATGAGTTGGCGTACGAGATGAAAGTTAGGGGTTTAAAAGTGGATACGGTAGATGTTATGCGGAAGAGCTTGAGAGCTTCACGTTTAGTCAGACAAGATTCTTTAGGTATTGGCAAAGTTTATCCCTTTAGCTTTGATGACGATGTAGATGCCGTGAAGGCAAAAATAGAAGAGATTAGGGCCCTTTTAGTAAATGTTCCTAAAAATCCGAAGTCCTCGGAATATTTGAAAATAACAACAAAAATTGAATGGTGTTTAGGTAGGTTATCTTAAACTCCGTGTGATGGTGAAGAAGAAGAGGATGAAATAAGTGGTGTGAGAAATGATGTTTTGTTGTTGTTGGGTGATTTAACTGGTGAATGTGAGAGTAGTGATGATGAAGAAGAATTGCCCGGGACAAAGACTCCAGCAACAAATGGAAATCAGATGAAGATGCCGATAGATCGATCGGTCAACGTTGGTTCCCCCTTTCAATCAAGTCCTTCAGTAGGAAGGCATTCTGCTGAACCTGTATTAGTAACACTAGCTGAACCAACACGGGTTGCCAGCAGGGTTGAAATAGTTGATAAGGTAATACCTGAACGAGTGGAGGTGCAAAAAAAATGCACGGAAAGAGTGGGAAAGTGGGGAGTAAAGTTTACTGTTGACTCGGACGGAGCATCAGTAAATTCATTCATAGAACGGGTTGAGGAACTTCGGTTGGCCAATGATGTTCCAGAAACCCATCTCTTTAAATCAGCTTCGGAACTTTTAACTGGGAAGGCGCTTATCTGGTTTAGGACGGTTAGGGAAGATTTTCGCGAGTGGCAAGAGTTGGTGCAAGAACTCAAGGCACAATTCCTACCTGCAAACTACGATGATCTTTTATTAGAAGAGATCAACCAACGTTCACAGGGGAAGGATGAATCTTTCGGCACTTACTTGGCCACCACGAGGACATTGTTTCGAAGATTATCGGAACCATTGTCAGAGGGAAGGATGCTTTCAATTTTAAGGAAAAATGTAGACCCCTTCTTTCAAATCCAAATCGCTAGTGCCAAACCTAAAACGGTTAAGGAGTTGGCAATTTTAGGTAGAGAGCTAAATAGTTTAAAGGTTAATATCGATTCGTGTACTCCTCCTTCTAAAAATAGAAATCTGTTGGAACCAGAGTGTGGTTACCAACCAAACACGTCAAGACAACATCGGGTGGAAGTTGTCAGTCCAGTTCGAGAAAATCCTTTTCGTCAGGTCGGTAGAGTGTTTAGGTGTTTCAACTGTAACAGGAAAGGGCATTTAGCCAATAACTGTACAGTTCCAAGACGGTGTTTTGGTTGCGGTGCAGTGGGCGTCAATCGTAGAGATTGTCGTCATTGTTCAGGAAATGGGCAACGGTCTCTCGGGACAGCAGGCCGAGAAAACCGTCAGTGTTAGTTAGGTCGCCTGCTGGCGACCAACTGGTAGATCGTGTACAACTGAGTTTCACATTAGCGGCAAATGGTAGAGATAGAAGGCCATATTTAAGTGTCAATATTTACGGTATTAAATTTTTAGGACTTTTGGATTCTGGTGCTTCACGCACAATAATAGGAGGGGATAGGTGGAAAATTTTAAAAGAGTTGACACTTAAATTAGATAAGAGTAGTATTGGGTCAGTAGCGTTAGCAGATGGGGCGGGTGTAGTAGTAGCAGGATCTGTTTGTTTACCGATGGAGGTTCAGAACAAATCCTTGTTGATAGAATGCCTAGTAATACCTAGTCTACCACACCTTCTGATTTTGGGTGCTGATTTTTGGGCACTCTCGGGCATAGTCCCGGATTTACGATCAGGAATGTGGGGTTTTTCGAGTCATTTGGCTTTGATCACAGACATGGTAGCTATTAGGGAAAAATCAGATTTAGATAGTAGTGAGAATAGCAAATTAGATTCTGTTTTAGAAGAGCTTTTTAATTCAATGACCGAAGGTTTAGGGTGCACCAATTTAGTTGAGCACAAGATAAGAACGTCCGCAGAACCAATCAAGCAGCGTTATTATCCGGTTTCACCGGCAATCCAAAAACATATCGATCAAGAACTCCAAGAGATGTTGGAAGCTGGAGTGATCGAAAAATCAAAGAGTCATTGGGCATCCCCAATTCTTTTAGTAAGGGGCCGGTTATAGCGATCAGGAAAACGAAACAGGAAAAACTTTTCAAATCAATAATTAAATATGTTTTGATTTTATTTGAAACACAAATGCTACATTTATCGATGACAAATGACTCCCAAAATCATTTGCGATGTTAAAATTTTCAATAACGCACATATATTTTGTAAAAAATACATTTAATTATTTTCCTGATGGAATTTCCGTACGGAAAATGAAGTTCCATCAGGAAAATAGATAAATGCATTTTTTACAAAAAGTATTTGTTCAACTGAAATTCTAATCATCTACAAAAATTCTTTGAGTTATTTGCCATCGATAAGTATAACATTTGTATTTTGATTCCAATAAAAACCTAATAAATTATCGATCTGAAATTTTTTCCTGTTTCGTTTTCCTGATCGCTATAACCAGCCCCTAAAGAAGAAGGATGGTGGTTTTCGGTTCTGCGTTGATTAAAGAAGACTAAATGAAGTTACTGACAAGGACGCTTATCCACTACCCTTCATTTCAGCGATTTTGGATAAACTTCGAAACGCGAAGTTTTTGACATCGCTATCAAGTCTGCATACTGGCAGATACCCATGGAGGAAGAATCGCGCAAGTACACAGCCTTTACAGTGCCAGGCAGAGAACTTTTTCAGTTCAAGAGAATGCCATTCGGCTTACATAATTCTCCTGCGACATGGCAAAGGTTCATAGACGATGTTCTGGGTCCTGACTTGGAACCTTTCGTTTTTGTGTACTTGGATGACATTATCATCGTCACCGATTCTTTCGAAAAACACAAAGAAATCTTAATTCTTTAAACGTTTAGGAGAAGCGGGGCTTAAAATAGGTAGAGACAAATGTCATTTTTGTAGGCCTTCTTTGAAATTTCTTGGGTATGTAGTGGATAGGAATGGACTTCACGTCGATCCTGAAAAAGTAGAAAGCATGTTGAGAATTCCAGCCCCCAAAAATGTGAAAGAAATTAGAAGTTTTGTAGGGACTATTTCTTGGTATTTGGAATTTTAGTTAGCCCTCTTACCGATCTCTTAACGAAAGGTAAAAAAATTGAGTGGTCACAAAAGTGTGAAGATAGTTTTAGGAAAGCCAAAGAGTGTTTAGTTGCGGCACCGATTCTGACATGTCCGGATTTTTCTCGACCGTTTGTTGTCCAAACAGACGCGTCAGACTATGGAATCGGAGCCGTACTTTCTCAAGAATTTGAAGATGGAGAAAAAGCAATTTGTTATATAAGTCGGTCATTGAATAGGAGTGAAAGAAACTACTCTTCGACCGAAAAGGAATGTTTGGCAATTTTGTGGGCTATTGAAAAGTTACGGCCGTATCTCGAAGGTGTTCGATTTACTGTCGTGACGGATCATTACTCATTGGTCTGGTTAAGTAACCTCAAGCAGGGTAGGTTAGCTCGTTTGGCCATTCGGCTCCAACAATTCGACTACAAGATTATCCATCGTAAGGGAAAAGAACATGTCATTCCCGACATGTTATCGCGAGGAGTTCCAGTAGTGGCTGGAATCTCTGATGCGGATTTGGACCTTTGGGTGATTAAAATGAAATCCTTGTTAGAAAAGAGTCGTTTAGCATACCCATCCTGGAGAGTAGAAGATGTGCGGCTCTAGAAATATGTTAAGGTGAATCATGTAGTGGTTCATGAAGAGAACGGGTTTTGGAAGTTAGTTGTGGGGAAAAGTGATAGAGTTAGAATTTTGAGTGAGTGCCATGATAGTCCATTAGCAGGACACATGGGAGTGAAGAAAACTTTTGCTAGGATAGCAAATAAATATTATTGGCCCAAAATGAGAGCAGATGTTACAAAATATGTTAGGAGCTGTAGAATTTGCCAATAAGTTAAACCTGTTAACGATAAACCAGCTGGTCTTATGACGGAGAGAGTAGGGACTTCAAAACCATGGGAAATGTTCTGCGTGGACTTGGTTGGTCCATTGCCGAAGTCATCTAGGGGTTTTATTTATATTTTAACTGTGGTGGATTATTTCACAAAATTTATTCTTTTGTTTCCTCTTCGTTCTACAACCGCCAAGGCGGTGTGCAAAGAGTTGGAAGACAACGTCTTTCTTCTCTTCGGCGTACCCCAATTTATTGTCTGCGATAATGGTCCTCAGTTCCGTAGTAAGGAACTAAAGGCGTTTGGCGAAGCGTATGGATCAACTGTTCGGTTTACTGCGCACTACCACCCACAGGCAAACCCTGCGGAACGCATAAACGAAATCATTAAAACGACTCTTCGAGCTTATGTCTCGGAGAATGATCGAAGTTGGGATTCACAACTGGCAAAGGTGGCCTGTGCAATTCGAACTTCGCAGCATGAGGTGTTGGTAGTTTCGCCATATTTCGCGAATTTTGGTCGAAACCTGGTGACGAGTGGGTGTGAGGTAGGTCTTAGAAACAGCGAGAGGGGTCAAGGACAACAGGAGATCGAAACACAGTTTCAAAAATTACGCGAGGACATAGCTAGGAAGCTATCTGCGGCATCCAATAAGTCCGCCAAAATGTATAATTTACGACGGAGAGACACGCAGTACCAACTTGGCGATTTCGTGTGGCGACGAAATTTCGCGCTGCCCGATGCAGCGAATTTTTACGCAGCGAAACTGGCTACAAAATTTGTGGGGCCTTACCGCATTAGTAAACGTATGTCTCCTTGGAGGTACGTACTAATTGACGATCAACGAAAGGAGCGGGGTACATGGCACGTTAAAGATTTAAAACCATTTGTTGATACGGCTGTTAATATTTGAGATTGAAGTCCCTAAGAGTAACTTTAATTTTAAAATTTATTTTCATTTTTTGAGTCGTTTTTTTATGAAGTCGTGCCAATTTTTTTTTGAAATTTTTATAAAGTATTTGGAGGCCTTGATGGAAATCCTCGTGTTGTGTTGTTTTTCCTTAGGAAATGGTTTAAGTTTTTTGAAAAAGTAAACACATTTCCTGGGAGGTAAGGGTGGAATTTGTTACGGTAAAACTTACCGCAACAAAAGCCGGTCTTCGACCTTTAATTATTTAATCTTTTCTTTTCGTTGCGGCTGCAAGATTCTGGTTAAGTAAAGGGCAGCCATGGTACCATCAACCATAGGTGTACTCAACCAGCGTTTTGCAAAAGTGACAATTTATTACAGGCGATATATATAATTGGAAGTAACGAGAGTGAAAGGCGTGCCAGCGGATGAGCTGTAGAAATTCACTTACAATTCTTGGATAAAAGTGAATGCCTATACTTAAGGCTAACGAGTGTGACGTTTTTGTCAAGATAGATATCTTGACGGCCATGAGCCCTTAATAAAAATATTATTATTATATTAATGTTTTGGAAGAATGGAACCTTAACGTTTTTTACCGTTATTTTAACTTGTGGTTTAAAAGGTCTATCGGGACTAGAGTAGAGTTCGAGTTTTTAAAATTATGCCTTCTTCACTCTTCTCAAAAATTGTTTCATGAAAAAGACTGTTTCGCGTTTCGAATCACGAGTAGATAATTAATTAACTGGGAGAATGCCCAGCAAGAATCTTTTTCTGGAGTTTTGTTCTTCTTAATTTTTCTGGAAAAAATTGTTAATTGGGTGTGATGTCCGAACTCGGCCTTACAGAATTCTTCAAGTTTTGGGACAACTCCAACAACTTGGTGAATTCCGTGAATGTGAAGCGAGAGTAAAGTTTCGTTAGGAATTCAACAACGGTGGGGCTGGAAAGTAATGGAAGCTTCCACGCTACCGCTATACCCGTGACCGAATTCCACAGAAAAGATTGGATGGTTGTATGTAAGTGTGAGTGAATGAGAAGGCCGAGGGAAGACAAAGATATTGAGATTGGTGAAAAAGATGACTTCTGGTTGAGCTAGATTAACGAGAGGTTGATCAAAACAAAAAAAAAAAGAGTCGAGAAAATTAAAAAGTAAAAAAAATTCGAGAAGGAGATTTGATAGAAAAATAGAAATTTTTGAAGATAAAGTAGAGAGTCGAGAAAGTTGGAGATTGAAGGAGAGTGAAGGAGAAAGGAAAATAGATAAAAGATAAGTAGAGTGTAGAGTGTTGTGGTTTATCTTAAGTGTGTGGCCATTTTGGTTTAAACTGTCGCGGTAGACCTTTTAATTCGATTAATATACGTGGTTTAATTTGTTTAATTGTTTGCCTTTTTTTTATTCCGGTAACGTTCCATTCTTCGGCTTTACGGTTCCCCGTGAGCCCCGTAAAATTTCATTTAATTCAAACTGCAAAAAGGCAGTTTTACTGTTTGGTACCTTTTTATCTTTATTTACTGTCAATAATTTATTTGAAAAAATTTAAGGTTTTTATCCTGGGTTATCCATATCCAAGGTTTCCTTAATAAAACATTTTAAAATCTCAACTTGAGAATATAAAATTGGTGTTTTTATTTTATCCGGTTATTTCGTTTCGCTCAAATATTTTAAATACATCGTACCCAGGTTTGAAATTTTACCTATAAAGAATTTCTGGCGCCCAAATCCCTTTTTGGACACGGCCCTGTGTTCAATTATCAAATAATTTTTGATTCGGTCGATAATCAATAATTATAACTCATTCTCATTTGTTTACCATTAAAAATAAAAATTCTTCCAAAGAACCTACGACCTGCTGAGCTAGACGGGAAGGTAACATTATTAACGTGTTACTTGTTGCACTTTTGGTGGTCTCTTTCGTGTACCTACCTATTCTTCGTTATCTTCTGATTTGGACCATCTGTCAAATTAGTTGATAAAATTATTCGGTCGTGTCGGTGCAAATTCTTTTTAATTGTTTTGTTTATTTGGAAGTCGGGTTTCTAATAAAAAAATAAATTAAACATTCAATATCCCTCCCCCTTACCCGGTGAAAAAGTGCAACACACTGTCGTAGTCAATCATCTGTAAACAGTTTTTTGTATCTTGAGTCACTGTATCAGTAATTGTCAGTCTTGAGTCAATTAGCAGTAGGTCCAGAAATGCAACGCTTCTTGGAAACGACGGCCTATCTGTAGCCAAAAGATCGATTCCATACTCAATGTTGTACCGACCCATCCAATTAAATAGATGATTCCCTTTAGGATTTTGTATTTGATTTCCCCAATCTTCATGTTTGGCGTTCCAATCATCGGCCATGAGATAAAAGTTCTCCTCCAAATTCAATCTAAGGCATTCAAAAAATTTTTCGAGTTCTGCGATAAAATAAGCCGGCTGAGGTGCGTCAGGTGCGTACACCGTGATTGCGTACATTCTTTTCCCCTGCTGGAGAGGAATGCAAACGATGCAGGCTTCTAGCAACCCGAATCTTCGCACTTCACTATTATATAGGTTACGTATTCGATACCTACTAACCCACATAGTTCTATATTTTCAATTGCTAAATAATAATTGTATGTCTTTGCAATTCCTACGGGAAGCAAAGACCATTAACCTGTGCACGCGCATTTATATTTTCTTGTAATTTAAGACTTTCCTTCAATTGTGAAATCATCACCTAAATAAAAATGCAGTAAATAAAATATGCTGAGACAGCAAATAAAGTAATAGAATTAAAATAATAAAATGTACAATCAATTCAGTTAAGAGTAAGCAATCAAATAAAGAAGTTCTTCCGTTTTTGTTCAAATATACTTTTCGTGTTTCTTTTTAAAAAGGTCGTTCGCGAAGGACCAAATATAAGTGGCGCAGTCGGAAGGATTGTTATAAGACGTTAACAATCCATAAGAGAACGAATCGTTCGCAAAACGATAAAAATATTGAACAATTAGTGAAAAGTGAAGTTTTCATTAACGAAAAATTTTTTTGTACGCAAAACAAAAAAAAAAAATAGTGAACAATTAGTGAAAAGTTAAGTTTTCATTGAGAAAAATTTTTTTGTATGCAAAACGATAAAAATATTGAACAATTAGTGAAAAGTGAAGTTTTCATTAACGAAAAATTTTTTTTTGTATGCAAAACGAAAAAATATTGAACCATTGAAAAAAAATTTTCAGTGAAAGTTTTAAAATCGAGAAGTAAAGTTGTCGGTTTAAAAGGAACGAAGCGAACGACGTGGTAAAGTTTAAAGATACGACAGTAATTGAAAAGTTAAATTTTCAGTCACATAAAACGGAAGTAAAAAGAAAGTGAAAAGAAAGTGAATGTTTGTTAAACGCTCTTAACTCAAAACAAAAGTGAATTTGGAATCCCAAAGTGAACCGGGTGTTGAAAAAAAAAATAACAAAATTAAGAAAAAAGATAAAACAGTTAAATTTTGGCCAAACATACCGGAAATGGAGCCAGATTCAATTCAACGGTTAGTGGAGGCAATTGAAGCCTTGGCAGTACGACCTCAAGAACAGAGTCGCACTGTCAGAATATTAAAAGAAATATCGTATATTCCGGAATTCGAAGGTGAAAGTCAGAAACTGACTCAGTTTTTAAACGTGGTGGAAAATCACATAAATGGCACGAGAGCTCCGGATAGAGGCGAATTGTGGCAGGCGATTTTCAATGTGAAAGTGACTGGAAGGGCCAAGGAGCTGCTAATCCACAATCCAACAACAACGTGGGAGGCGGCTAGGACTCTCTTGAAACAACATTTTCGCCCAACGATAAGCTATAAGGAAATAGCCAACAAAATAACTTATCTGAGAGTAAGTTCCATATTAGATTTAAGCAATAAAATTGAATTCCTAATTAATGAAGTAAATACATTTGCAACATATGAAAACAATTCAGAGGATGTGAAATCCAACTTTTATTCACTTATAAATAATAAAATTAAACAGGTAGCTATAGGGAATTTATCTAGGGACATAAGGGACATTTTTGACATACACAAAATAAAAGATATTGTTTATACCTACGTAGGCTACGACGAAGGGAACCTACAGACTGACTTCAGAATGAACAGACAACATAATCAATTTGATCAGAATAATTTTTCCAGACAACAGAATAATTCAAATCAATTTAAAAATTCATTTAGACAGAATAATTACCAAAATAATTACAACCCGTCCAGACGGAACGGATCAGGCAATTATAACCCTTTTAGGCAAAACAATTCTCACTATAACTCCAACACTTCAAGATATCCACCTAGACAACAAACCAACGATCCCCAAAATAATTTTCAACCCCAAAACCAATTTCAACAATCAGGACAATTTCGAAATAACAACAATTTCAGACAGAATAATACGCAACCTGTATTTAATCCCTCAAGGCAAATGAGAAACGCGGCGCAGTATCCTGCACCAATGTCAGTTAATCAAACAGAACAAACTGATTTTAATGACGAAGAAATCCATAACGTTGAAACCGAGTTTTTTCTAAACCAGGCCTCGGGAACAAGATTTTTATAGAAATTACAATCGATGAAAAAAAATACAAAGCGCTCATTGACACGGGGTCAACCATGAGTATAATAAACTCTAGTTCTGTAGATTGTAGCCAATTTAAATTATGTAATAGATAACAATTGAGATAGTGGATAGAATCATAACAAAGACACCATTAGAATTTAATTATGACTCAGAAGTCATGACCAGATGGTATAAGAGAGACTTAGGGAACAAACCTTATGACATTCTTATAGGAATGGATATTTTAAATAAAATTACTAAAACTCTTGATTTTGGTAGCAAAATTTTAATATTGAAAAATAACTCAAGGATTCCGCTATACTCCGAAGAAGACGTGACAACTCTTGATTGTTTCGAACTCATCGGGGAGGGAAAAGAAGTTGACTTAAGCCATCTGAATGAAGAAGAAAAGCAAGGTACGAAAAACCTTTTAGATAGATTTAGAAATTTAATATACCGGGATGGAGATCAATTAACAAATACAAATTCAATTATGCATGAAATTAAAACAAAGGATGAGTCAATTCACTCCAAATTATATAGATTGCCTCCAAAGCACGAAACGGAAGTCAGACGGCAAATTCAAGAGATGGAATCTCAAGGTATTATAAGAAAATCTAATAGCAGATACGCTTCACCAATAGTTGTAGTAGAGAAAAAGAAAGATAGCTTAGGGCAGCAAAAATTTAGGATCTGTGTCGATTACAGACGACTTAATGAAATAACTATTGATGATAAATACCCTCTACCGAATATAGAGAGTATATTAGATAAATTAGGCAGGGCCCAATATTTCTCGTCAATAGATCTCGCAAAAGGCTACCACCAAATTAAGGTGCATCCAGCCGATATCCATAAAACAGCCTTCATAACACCCAACGGCCTCTACGAATACGTTAGAATGCCCTTCGGGCTAAAAAACGCACCCGCAACCTTTCAGAGGTTGATGAATGAGATACTCAGAGATTTTATTAATAAAATCTGTGTCGTCTATTTAGATGACATTTTAATTTTTTCCACAACTCTGAAAGAACATTTACACTCTTTGACATTAATTTTTAAAAAATTAGCCGAACACAATTTGAAAATTCAATTCGATAAATGCTCCTTTGTGAAGAAGAATACAGAATTTCTGGGTCACATTCTGACTGCAGAAGGCATGAAACCAAACCCAAACAAGATCAAGTGTATCGAAGAGTACCCACTGCCTAAAACGGACAAACAAATTAAGGGATTCCTTGGGACCACTGGCTATTACAGAAAATTTGTAAAAGATTACTCTAAGATAGCATACCCTATGATAAAATACTTAAAAAAAGGTATGAAAATTAATATTAATGATCCTGAATACATACAATCCTTTGAAACACTTAAACGAAATATTATAAAACATCCAATTCTCAAATTCCCTGACTTTGAAAAAACGTTTACGGTATTTACTGATGCTAGCAATTACGCAATTGGCGCCGTTCTTATGCAAGAAGGTCAACCAGTATGTTATGCTTCAAGGTCATTAAATGAACACGAAAAAAATTACTCTGCCACCGACAAAGAATTTTTGGCAATCATTTGGGCTGTCACCTATTATAGACCTTATTTGTGGGGTCGGAGGTTTAAAATCGTTACAGACCATCTACCCATTAAATATCTAAATAAAAAATACTCAGGAAAGGAATTCAGTCAGAGAACACAACGATGGTTATTAATTTTACAAGAATATCAGTATGAGATCGAATATCTAAAAGGCAAATTAAATAACATAGCAGATTTTCTAAGTAGAATTCCAGAGAAAGATGAGAGCAAAAATAATAGTGTTGATAATCAGTCAGTTAACGATGTTTCAGACAACGAAACGAGACACTCAGGTCAAGAGGAACAACGTGATCACATACCCATATTAGAAACGATAGTCAATAAATACAAGACGCAACTAATATTAGCAAATAGTGCAGATAAAGAGATAGAGATTGTTCATAAAAGAAGAATTATTTATATTGATATGACGAGGGAAAAGGAATACTGGATAGATGCTTTACGTAGATTCATAAAACCGGGAATCACAGGAATTTACACAGATTTGTCATACCACGAATACAACAAAATGCAAAAGCTATTGATAGAACTTTTTGGTCATGATAATAAAATAAGATTTGTAAAAGCTACTTTGAGGGCAAAAGAAATAGATAGTTTAGAAGAAGTGCAGAAGCAGATATCACTATATCACATTCAAGAAAGTCTCCATAGCGGAATAATCGAAACATATCATAGTCTAAAAAATAAAATTTATTATCCGAAAATAGTTAAAGAAATCACAAAAATTATAAACAATTGTAAATCATGTCTTGAAACTAAATACGAAAGAAAACCCATAAAGAAAAAATACGAAGTAAGTGAAACGCCCAATAGACCTAATGAAACGTTACATATGGATATTTATTATTTTTTGAAGCACCCATTTCTAACTCTTATAGACAAACTAACAAAGAAGGCATACGCTTATTATTTACCAAACCGAAATTGGACGAAAAAAATTGAAACATTAGAGGAACACTTCTCTAAATTCGGTAAACCTAGCAAAATAATTGCCGACAACGAGTTTAACTCTGAAAATGTCAAGGAATTTTTTAACGAACAACAAATTAACCTCCATCTTACCAAACCTAACACCCATACAGGTAATAGTGATATTGAACGATTTCATTCCACACTCCAAGAGAAGTTAGTTACAATGAGAAACTTAGATATAACACTCCTTCAGAAAGTACATAGAGCAGTTAGCAATTATAACAATAGATATCACTCAACTACTAAGATGTCGCCAGAAGAAGCTATGTTTGGGGACACAGCTACTCTAAAAAAGCGTATTCAGGAAGAAAAAGAAAAAAGAACAGAAAAATTAAACCAAAATCGCGAAGACTATAATGAAAATAGACAGGTAGCGCCCGTGAAAAATTACAAAAGAAGATATTATAAAAACCAACCAAGATATAGAATTAAGCAGTTAGAAGGAGAACATCCAATAAATTTAAAACGACCTCGTTTACTTGCAGGTGACAATCTTAGCGTACGTACTAACAACACTAGTAACACCAATACCAGCCACTCTGACAATTGACAAAATAACGACAGAAAATGGATATTCTATCATAAACATGGGACAAACTGAAATTATTGAGGACACAAAAACAATCCTTCACATTATTAACACTAAGGACCTAAAGCTTACAATTGGAACAATGGAGAAAAATATTCAAAATTTAAAACTATATAACGACCCAATTATAAGAAAACAAATTGAAACATTAAAAGCTAAACTTCAATCGATAGAGCCAAAGAAAAACTTGAGACAAAAAAGGGGATTAGTTAATATTGTAGGAAAAGCTAGTAACTTCCTTTTTGGGACAATGGACGATGACGACAGGAAAGACATAA
Source organism: Baccha elongata (assembly GCA_951217065.1). Classification (NCBI taxonomy): domain Eukaryota; kingdom Metazoa; phylum Arthropoda; class Insecta; order Diptera; family Syrphidae; genus Baccha; species Baccha elongata. The sequence goes on from CATNUY010000092.1 coordinate 515,410, forward strand.
CAGAACACATTAACTTAGTAGAAACGAACAGTAAAATTACAGTCGACACAATTAACAAACAGATAGAAATAAATCAAAATTTTAATGAAAGCATTACACACCTTAAAAACATAATAGAAGCTGACAGGATAGAACTGACAAAAACGTTTTCAGAACTAACAGAGAACGAAAAAAGATACATGCTCAAACAAATTAAACTAGATCAAATTTTGAAGCTTAACATGTTAGAAGATAAATTAAATCAAATAATAGATAACATTGCGTTAGCCAAACATGGACTGATACACCCTAGCTTATTGACAACCACAGAAATTGTAAAGACACAAATTGACTTTTTAAAATTAAAAAATATTAAAGTAGGAGCCCTTAAATATGACAGTGAAACGTTAGTCTTAGCTATAAAAATCCCTAATAATTACGTAGAAGTAGATTTGAAATTTTTGACTCCTATACCAAATAAGTTAAATTTAGAAATTCAACTTGAAGAATTTTTCTTCTTAGAAATTAATAAAACAATGTTCCATTATAAAAATGATATCCAATATAAAAAAGATCTAATTATTGTAAATAACTGCATAATCAACAAAAACTGTACTTTGAAAGAAAACCATGTAACTGAAATAAAAAAAATAGATGATAGCACAATATTATGTAAAAATTTTAAAAATGATAAAATTGTAAACAAATGTGATGATAGAAATGTTGTACTTGAAGGAAATTTCCTTATAACAATTAATAACTGTAGCATTTATATATTTAATGAAACATTATCTAATAACAATATGTATTTTATTGAAAGATTTTACTATGATGAAACCGAAAATTACAATTTTACAAAAGAATTGAGCTTTGAAGATATTATTCTTAAAAACTTTGTTAACCTAAAACCAATAAAATTGCTAAAACTTCATAAAAATGTACAATATGCAATATGTTCAACAACTATAATAATTTCATTTATATTAATTTGCTTAATCTTCAAAATTTTGAAAAGACACAAAACACTTATTATTTCGGTTAAAAATATGAAAGAAAAATATACAAAAAATATAGAAGAAAATTGTAAAGTAACTCCAAAAATTTAGGAGAATTTTAATTTAAAGGGGGGAGAGGTTACGTATTCGATACCTACTAACCCACATAGTTCTATATTTTCAATTGCTAAATAATAATTGTATGTCTTTGCAATTCCTACGGGAAGCAAAGACCATTAACCTGTGCACGCGCATTTATATTTTCTTGTAATTTAAGACTTTCCTTCAATTGTGAAATCATCACCTAAATAAAAATGCAGTAAATAAAATATGCTGAGACAGCAAATAAAGTAATAGAATTAAAATAATAAAATGTACAATCAATTCAGTTAAGAGTAAGCAATCAAATAAAGAAGTTCTTCCGTTTTTGTTCAAATATACTTTTCGTGTTTCTTTTTAAAAAGGTCGTTCGCGAAGGACCAAATATAAGTTATATAACTTTATGTTTGATACCCTTTCGTATGAAGATTGCGACCCCACCCCCTTGAGAGGAGATGGGCCGATCTCTTCTTACGATATTGTAATTTTTATTAGTTAGTTTGTGTTTCTGGTTTAGCTTAGTTTCGCTAGCCATAAACACATCAGGACTTTGGTCTTGCAGCAAATGAAAGAGGTATGCTCTACGTTCGGTTCTAATAAGTGAATTTACGTTCACAGCTAGTATCTTAAAGTTTCGCTCAGGCAGTGCGCCTTTAACCATTTAGCGTTGTCGGCAGAATAGAGTAGAGGTAATCCACCCTAGCCGCCTGCTCCCTGATCTGTTTTTGCACGTCGGTTGACTGACCATGAATGGTCAGCAACACCTGACCAGATCTGCCTCTGGCACAGGAGCCGTAGGCACCAAGACCTGTTTGACTACCTGTGGTTGAGGCTGTACCGTGTTTCTCTTTCTAGACGCCATTTGGGCGTAAGAAATTGCGGGATTAACAGAAGTTGTTGTCTGGCGTATTTCAGGGTGTCTCACCTCTACTGTTTTCTTTTGGGCTTTGTTTTTCTTTATCTCCTGAAACTTCGGACATCCCCGAAAGTTTGCGGGGTGCCCTGAGCCTCGGCAGATCGCACATTTTAACTGGGTCATGTCAGTGACCCTATCTTGCCCGAGTTTACACTCTTCTGTTACCACAGTTAACTGCAAAGTGTCCAAACCCTTGGTAGTTCATGCATTGAAGCATGTCTTTCTGCTTGTTTAATTTTTCCCATCGTACAACTTGGTAATCCAGGACTCTTATGTTCCTTAGACCACTCAATTTGCTTTGGGGCGAGAGTTGAACTAGGGAGAATGGTAAATTCCGTTTCTCCCGTCTAGCTTTGACTGTGGTGAATAGTCTGACCTCGATAAAATCGAGATCGTCGCTCACCACTTGACGGAGCTCAGCTAAGAGCACCTGCGGATCCGTAGAGGATTCGATACCCTTCAGGAGAACTTGAAGCTTGTCTTCTTTCGGGGTGAAACTAAAATTCTGTTTTCGTTTGAGACAGAAGGTCCACTTTTTTTAGTGCTCTACAGATGAGCACTGAACAGAATGCCTGTCTGCGTTTAGACGCTTAATAGTAAAATAATTGCCTACGACCGACCTATATATTACAATAGTTTCTTTTATTTCCATCTTAAAGGTATGAATGGGTGTCACCTTACCTCGCTTTGCTTGTGGCTGCTGCTGCTGCTGTCCCTGTTGCTGTTTCTGTGTGGGTAATTGTTGCTGCTGTCGTTGTTGTTGTGGTTGTTTTTGTTGAGTTTTCGGCTGCTGAGGCTGTTGCTGTGATTGCTGAGGTGGTTGTTGTGTTTGCTGCTTCTGTGACTGCTGCTGTTCGGGAGTGGTTGTTGTTGTTTAGGAGGCTGCTGCTGTTGCATAGCTTCTAGTTGCTCTTTGAGTGCTTATTGGCAGGTGCACTGCTCAAAAGCCACTTGGCGCTCCTTCTCCCTTTTCACCTCCTGCTTTTTTTTTAGTGTTTCAACTAACTCTATGAGCGAGGAAATCTGCTCGGTGATTTACTCGATCTGTTCGTCTTCTTCTTCCTCCGACAGATCCACTATCTCGCCACTGACGTAGTGCCCTTCTACTCCTACTGACATGTAGGATATGTCTTCTTCGGCATCTACGTCAGCAACGTTTTCTTCGTCTGTTACGTCGACGATTACGCCATCCCCTCAGCCTCGTCGTCGTCTTCCTTGTTGTTGTCGTTGTTGTTGTCTTCGTCGTCGTTTTAGGAGCTGTCCAGCTGCTGCTGGATTTAGGCATAAGCCGATGACTTGGCCGACCGTTTGCGCCCTTCAATTTGCTGGGCTGCATCACCGATGCGCTTCTTCACAACACGGTTCGGCTTGTAGTTGATGTATTGCCTCCTCTTATTTGCCTCCGTTGCTTCGGCACATACCGGCCCTGGTGATTTGCTTTTGGTAGGGCTTGTTTTTTTGGCAGTTGCCATGCTCATCGTTTTGGCCTCGACACGCGCCGATGACTCTGTTGTTGTCGTTTTTCTTGACCTTGCAGATGCTGCCGTATTTGTTGTTTGGCCTCCGTATCTGTTTATCAGCTGTTACATTGCCTGATGTTCCAGGACCATCTTTAGATGTCACCATCTGCTCTTCTTGTTGTTGTTTCTGGAAATTCGAGAAAGTTCAAGAACATTTCTACTGGCTGCATGCAAAAGACGATGTGGAAAAATGGTGCAAAAATGTGTCGGACCAGCAAGGACCAGCAAGGACCAGGCAGTAAACTTGAGAGTAAGATGCAACAGTACATCGCTGGAGCACCTTTTGAAAGAATTGCCATCGATACCGCAGGCCTATTTCCTGAGTCTAACAGTGGAAACCAATTCATTCTTGTTGTCATGGATTACTTCAGCAAGTGGCCTGAGACGTTTGCCATTCCAAACCAAGAAGCGAAGACAGTCGTGGATCAGATTGTGTACAATTGGGTCAGCAGGTTCGGTGTTCCTATGGAGCTCCATCCTGACCAAGGAAGCAACTTCGAATCCAAAATCTTTCAAGAGGTCTGTTCGCTCCTTGGCATCAAGAAGACGAGAACTAAAAGTAGAAGAGATGGTCTACTCAGATCATATGCCACTGGTGTTGACTTTGCAATTATCAGGTTTTCCGCCTTCTGAAGAACTAAGTCTACTTCCCAAGCTTGTATGGTTGGAACAAAATGAAAACAATTATAAAAGTGGAATTCAACAAATGATTCTAACAAAAGAAATGGGTGATTTTGGGTCGGACAGTTGGACGGCAGAAGGTATAATAACAATAATCAAAGAAGTGGTGGGCAAGCAGAGAAATGTCTCTAACAGAAAGAAATTTAAAGAAAACTGGTTTAACGCAGCTTGTATGGCCGCAAGGAAAAATGCTTTTAAATGGCTTAATAGGTTGAGAAGGGATTCCTCCGAAATTTAAAAAAAAACATATCTCGAAGCCAATCGAATATACAAACAGACCTGCAAGAATAAGAGAAGGCTATACTATCAATCATTATGTATCAGTCTTAGAAACGTACAAAACACAAAGGATTGGTGAGATATTGCAAACAAACTAAGAAATAAGAACCACAGAATAGGACCTAACATAAAAAGTAGTGATTTTAAAGACCACTTTCAACGGCTTTTGAACCCTCCACTTCAGTTAAATACAAGATTGGAAGATATGCTAGAAGATTCCTGGGACGAACTGCTTGATGGCGAGATTACGAACCTCGAAATCCTAGAAGTTTTGAACAAAGCTAAGACAAACAAAGCTGCCGGATACGATCGGGTTCCGTATGAATTTTTTATCCATGCTCCAGAGATACTCTTAGACCATTTGGTTGGAATATACAACAGAATCCAACTAACAGAAAGTGTTGAACCTTTCTTTAAGAAGTCGTTGATCTTTCCTATATACAAAAAAGGCGACTTAAATGACGCACAAAACTACAGAGGATTTTCCTTTATGGATGCAATGGCGAAAATTTACACAGGCATACTACTCAAAAGGCTACAGGATTGGAAAAAAACGAAACAGCATTCTGAACGAATATCAAGCAGGGTTTAGAGAGGGATACAGCACATCAGGTAATTTATTTAATCTACTAAACATTGTCAAAATAAGGATGAATGAAAGTAAAAAAACATACTGTTTCTTTGTAGACTTCAAGGCAGCGTTTGACAGTATTAGCCGGAACGCGCTTTTTGTCAAGCTAAAAAGAATGGGATTGTCAACGAAATTTCTAAATATCGTAAAAGATCTCTATGCAGGGACAGCAAGTGCAGTATGGGACGGAAAAAAGCTTTCGGAGTGGTTCGATACAGAAATAGGAGTGAAACAGGGGTGTCTCTTAAGCCCTATGTTATTGGCACTGTTTATTAACGACATGCATGATTTCATAGGTGGTGGAATACACATAAATGAACAAGTCATCCGAATGTTGCTGTATGCAGACGACATTGTAGTTTTTGCAAACACGCCAAAGGACTTACAAGTTATGATAAATAAACTTGAGGAATATTGTCAAATGTGGAACCTCATTATTAATCTCGATAAATCAAAAATTATTATATTAAGAAAAAATGGTGGGAGAAGAAGTAATGTAGAAAGATGGACCTTTTTGATTGCTACATAATATATTTTCATATTTTTGTTTTCCCATTTGTAAATTTCAAGTGGTTTTTGTTTTGCTGATATAGTGGTAGTTTGATTTTGATGGTGTTATTTTTAGTGTTGTTACCTATTAATATTATCATCATAAAAGCTCTTTTGATGTCATTATAATTTTTAGTACTATCTTGTTGTTTTAATTTTGCTCCAAATTCATTTTTTTATTGAGCTCGCTGGTTGTGCGTGTCTGCGCGTGGTTGAGTTCATACAAGTGATACATTTTTTCAGGTTCGAATCCCAGGCAAAACTATTTGTTCTTACTTTCTTTTTTCTTCTTTTTTTTTTTTTTTTATTTAATTTTTGTTGTTTCTTTACTTTATTTCATTTTCAGTATTTATTTTCCAATGAATTGTTCAGCTGTTAAGTGTCTTGAGCATTCGGACTCAGTCACCCTTTTCGAATGCTTTGGTCCTTGTGGTCAATCTTTCCACGCCAAGTGCATTGGCTCAACTAGTGCTTTTATTGAAAAGATAATTTCTTCAAAAATTGCTTTTTGGTATTGTGCTAATTGTAGGCAACTGTCTCTTTCCCAACTTTCTTTTAAAATGTCGGCTTTGAAAACAGATGTCTTGAAAATTTCGAAGACATTTGAAGATCTCTTAGTGCATTTCAATTCCATAGCTTCAAATGTCAACTCGTTTCCGCTATCAACTGAAACATCTGTTAAATCTACTTCAACAGATGATGAAATCATAGTTTCCACTGAAATAATAAATCAGAAAATTTCTAGTTCTTCTAAGAGCAAGAAAAGAGGCCGCGAGGGTTCATCGTCATCGAAAAACCCTTACCCTGCTCCTAAACGTACGAACCTTAGGAGCAATAATAATAAAACAGTTGTAAACGCTTAAGTTCCTGTCCAGGAAATGAACATTTCACCCGCCATAATTTTAAATGCTGACTTAGATCAACCAGTAGCTTCCGTTGATACGCCCATCCAAAAAGTTGAGATTGAAAATCCTACCATTAGTTCTCTTCCCGTGATAACCTCTGTAGCACCGAAAAAAATTGAATCAGTACCTAGGCCCAAATTAGTATTTGTGTCCCGACTGGACCCCAAACTTCAATCCAGTGATATACTCCAACATCTGGTGGACATCAAATGTATCTCTTCTTCTTCATGCATTAAATGCACTAAAATCAGTAAACCTGATAGCTTCGTATCCTCTTTTAAAATAACAGCTCCCTCATCATTATTTGATGATCTTTGTAATAGCAATTATTGGCCTACCGATACTCTTGTTAAGGAATTTTCGGTGCGTTCTAAACAAAGAGTTAATCGAAAATCTTCGGAAATCCCTGCTTCAAAAAACTAAATAGGTTATCCCTCTTCTATCAGAACGTTAGAGGGATTCGCAGCAAAACTGCTGAAATTTTCAAAAAATCTCAGGCTTTTCCGCATGATATCATTGTTCTTACTGAAACATGGCTCAATGACACCTTTTTTAGACAAGGAAATTTTTGACGAAGAGTTCAATGTTTTCAGAAGAGATCGTCATGTAGATAAGCCCAAAGAAGTTGGTGGTGGTGTTTTGATTGCTGTTCGTAATCACCTCACATCTAATCTTGTCTCTTTCCCTTTTAATATATCAGTTGAACTTATTTGCCTTAGAATTTCAATTGAATCCAAAGATTTTTTTATTCTGAATGTTTATATTCCTCCTAAAAGTCCAGTAGCAATTTATTCTGAGGTCTCCTTAGCTTTGGATCATGTAATTGTTACAGCTGGCTTTAATAGTAATATTTTACTGGTGGGTGACTTCAATTTGCCTAACGTTAATTGGATCCCCTCAGAAGACGAGTCCTATTTTGAAGCATCCCCTACTTCCTCTCAACAGGAGCTTCTTCTTTTGGATAATATTATTTGTACTGACTTACAGCAAGTAAACTGTATTAAAAACTTTAAAAATCGAATTCTCGATTTAGTCTTTTCATCTGACGCTGCTAGTGTTGTTGTGGTAGAATCTGCCACAGCCTTATCTAATATAGACAGCTTGTAGCATCTCACAAGGTGTAAACCTAATTGTGTAAACCTAAGTGAGAGTCTACATAACCTTGCCAATGTTATTATCACGATAACAAGCCATTAGACAAGAAAACTTTCATAAGAAAAAACGATGTTCGCCATTCCTTTTCCGGAATGATTTTTCATTGATTCTTATTCTTTTTCTGACAGCTCTCAAGCTAACGTGGCCAGCGCATTAAACTTATATCTAAAACCTAAAGCTAAAAACCAAATTTATTAAAAGACTTAAACCTAAAGTAAAACTAAGCTAATAATAAAGTGAACCTATATATTAATGAACTTAACTTTAATGGTTTTTTATTTCCAACAAAAATCACTACAAAGTGAGTGTCGGTTCATGTGCCATATTTAAGTGTGACAATTGGCAGCACAAAGATCGTGCCACCGTGCGAACTACCACGACAGGCACAAATCAATTGGCAGCACAAAGATTGTGCCACTGTGCGAACTACCACGACAGGCACAAATTGGTGACCCCGACGGAGCCATTGTGCTCTCCAGATTTAGTGGCCCTAAAGCCAACATATACTCGGCCAGAAGTGTTCAAGGGAGCGCTACCGCTCAACGCTCAGCATAGCCCTTTGCCAACGTCGAGGCAAAAAGAAAAAAACCACCGCCGCAAATAGCCACCACAACGCTTGGCCAAAGAGCGCCACGCAAAAATTTTTTTTTTGACGACGACAACAATCTGGCCAAGAAATCGAAACGCATTATTGTGTCACGCCATTCGGGCAGCAGAGCAACAAGCATCATACCATCCCGTTACCACCACCATCATCAACAACATAAGCATCGCTATCATCATCATTTACATATATATATATATATTTTGTATATCAAAATTATATAAAAGTACAGTGAGTACAATATTAATAATAATATATACATTTATATTAAATTTATATTCCTTGAGTGAAAATTTTTTTTTATTTTTGGTGAAGTTTTTTGTGTGGTATTTTCGACGCGTTATTTGGTAGGTTTACAGTTTTTTTTTCTTTTCCTCTTGCTACGGTACATTGCATGCGGTGGATTGAGAATCCCGCTTTATCTCCTCCCAATCAAAACGTCATCGCGCGTCAGAAAATTTATACCGGTTCAATCGTTTGAATTCGGAATCGGTTTAAGGATTTGGTTAGGTGAAGCCAAGGCAACATTTTTTTCGCGGACTCAAAATTTTTTTTTGCGGACTCAAAAAATTTTTTTTTAGTGGATACATTTTTTTTCCGTGTTCGAAATGCCTACGGTGAAACCCGGCGGTTCTGCAGAAATCGAAGAGGAAGTATTGACCCTCGCAGACACTGCAAATCAAGCATCGCTGATTTCCATAAAAATTCCACCGTTTTGGAATAATCGGCCCGATCTATGGTTTCTACAAATAGAAACCCAATTCAGACTCAAAAACATTACTGCATCCGGCACAAAGTACGATTATTTAGTGGCTTCACTAAATAATCAAACTATGGAATCGGTTGCAGATGTTTTAGTTTCACCTCCCGTCACAGAAAAATATGAGAATTTAAAAAAAGTTTTGTTAGAAAGAAATCGGGACAGCGCGGAAAAACGTTTGGACGCCCTCTCAACGAAAGTGGAACTTGGGGACATGAAGCCATCTGAGCTTTATAGAAGCATGGAGAGTCTGGCAAGCGGCAACAATCTGGTGAATACACCACTAGTCAAAAAACTATGGCTAAATCGGCTGCCACCAAACATACGGGTTTGCCTCATGGCGGTGGAGAGTACGCAAACAGAAAGCGAACTTTTCGCGCTAGCCGACAGACTCCATGACTCCTCCCAAAGCACTTGTCCACAGATTTCGCAACTTAATGCAACTCAGACTTCCGATAATGCACTTTTGCAAAAGCTCGTTTTAAAAATTGAAAAACTTGAAACAAGTTACGCTAACGCAAATCGTTTTAACAGGTCGTCCAGACGTTTTTCCCGCGATAGAGCAACAGGTAGCCACCGTTCGCCAAGTAGGACGAATGAAAATAAATCTTTTTGCTGGTTTCATCGGAAATTTGGAAGCAACGCTAGAAATTGTTCGAAACAGTTTTGTACGTTTCAATCAGACGCAAATAAAAGTCAAAAAAACTAGTGCGCCAGATCTCAAATGTGGCTTTGAGTGAGGCAAACTTTTCGCGCCGTCTTTTTATCCGTGACAAAACTTCAAAATACCAATTTTTAATCGACACTGGTGCAGAAATTTCGATAATTCCGCGTAAATTCTGCCAGACTATCAACAAGCCTAACGATTTCGTTCTACTTACGGCAAATGGTGGAAAAATCCACACCTACGGTTGCAAACGTTTAAGAGTCGACTTAAATCTACGACGCGTTTTCGATTTCACTTTCGTGATTGCTGATATTGATCACCCTATTATAGGTGCTGATTTTCTTCACAAGTTTAATTTGATCGTCGATCTTAGCAGCCGTAGAGTTGTGGATAAAGAAACCAACCTTCAAGTTAGTTGTCTCTATAAATCTACAAACATCTGTTCGCCAAAACTTTTTTCAATTCCAAGTGAATTCGGTGCTGTGTTGGATGAGTTTCCTGAGCTTAAAGCTCCGCCAGACTTCACGTTACCGGTAAAACATAACGTTGTTCACCGAATAACAACAAATGGTCAACTCCCTTCCACCAGCGCACGAAGACTAAATCCGGATAGATTGGCAATCGCCAAGACACAGTTTCAACAGATGGTTAGTTTGGGTATTTGTCGTGTTTCTAAATCACACGTCGCTTCACCGCTTCATATGGTTCCAAAAAAGGATCCACTCGATTTTCGACCATGTGGTGATTACCGATGGCTAAACCAAGCGACAATACCAGACAAACATCCGATTTCAAACGCTCAAGACTGCACTGCTAACCTTGACGGTTGCTCAATCTATTCGAAAATAGATTTGGTACGCACTTACCACCAAATACCGGTCGCGGAGGAAGACGTTCATAAAACGGCTGTCATAACACCTTTCGGGCTTTTCGAATTTCTTCGAATGCCTTTCGGCGTGCGCAACGGTGCGCAAACTTTTGAACGTTTTATGAACAGCATTTTAGGTGATCTTCCATTTGTTTTCGTTTACCTAGACGACATACTGGTTTCAAGTAAATCAACCGAGGAACACAAGGTGCATTTGCGAAAAGTTTTTCGTAAATTGCAAGAGCACGGACTTAACGTCAATGTGGCAAAATGCGAACTAGGAGTAAACGAGCTCAATTTTCTGGGTTACAACATTTCCAAACGTGGAATCATTCCTTCGCAAGAACGCGTCAAAGCCATAAACGAATTTCCTAGTCCCTGCTCTATCAAACAACTACAGCGTTTCCTCGGCATGATTAACTTTTATAATCGTTTTATGCCAAGTATGGCGTCAAAAGCTAAATGTCTTTACGAATTACTAAAAAATGTGAAAACCGATAAAAAATCAAAAGTAAAACCAATTTTTCAATGGCCAGACACGTGCGAAGAAGCGTTCCAAGTTCTCAAGCGAGATCTATCGCAACGCACTATGCTTTTTCATCCAAAGCCTCTAGCGCAAATCAGTATTATGGTAGACGCTTCTAACGACGCTATCGGAGGAGTCCTCCAGCAATACCATAATAACTGTTGGGAACCATTGGGTTTCTATTCCACACGTCTGAGCCCCGCCGAAAGAAAATATTCTACGTTCGATCGCGAACTCCTTGCGATATTTAAAAACGTCAAACATTTTCGGTATTATGTAGAAGGTAGACAATTTACTGTTTTTACCGACCATAAACCGCCCACAAACGCCATCTGCTCAAAAACAGAAAAATCGCCTCGTCAAACATTTAGAATTTATCGCTGAATTCACAACCGATATTCGCTATATCAAAGGCACACAAAATATCGTCGCTGACACTTTATCGCGATTATACGTCGAATTGATAAATTTTAAAAATGTCAGCATTCCGAGTTTGGCTAAAGAGCAAGAAAATGACGACGAGCTTAAAATGCTTTTAAAGCGTGAAAATCCACCTTTCGAATTGTTAAAAAGTAATATTCCATTAAATGATGTTGACATTTGGTGCGAAACGTCCACCGGAAAAAATCGTCCTTACATTCCCGACATTTTCCGCCGAACAATTTTTGACAACCATCACAAACTTTCACATCCAGGTTCAAAAGCAATGCGAAAAGTAATCACTGCAAAATATTTTTGGCCTAAGATGAACGGTGATGTCAATCGATGGACGAAAAGTTGCATCTCTTGTCAAAAATCAAAAATTACCAGACATACGACTTCTGAACATGGAAAGTTTCTTGTTCCTGAAGGTAGATTTTCCCATATCCATATGGATTTGGTTGGTCCATTACCACCATCGCAAGGTTTTACTTACCTTTTAACAATCAGAGACCGTTTTTCTTCGTGGCCCGAGGCCATTCCAATCAAAAACATGAATGCCCCAACAGTAGTAACAGCTTTCGTTCAAAACTGGGTTTCGAGATTTGGAGTACCTCAAACGATCACTACTGATCAAGGAACTCAATTTGAGTCAAGCCTTTTCAAAGAGATATCCGAAATTCTAGGTACAAAACGAATCCGAACGACAACATATCATCCTCAAGCTAACGGCTTTGTCGAACGCTTCCATAGACAGCTTAAAGAAGCTTTACGTTCGCACGAAGACAAACAAAACTAGTTTTCAAACCTACCATGGACTCTTCTTGGTATCCGCTCGACAATAATTGACGACTTAAACGTAACGCCAGCCCAACTACTATACGGACAAAACTTACGATTACCGGCAGAACTCATCGAACCAAAACCCTTAAATCCGATTTCAAATTCTACGACAGCTCGAGAAATCACTCAAGCTATTTCGCAAATCCGACCGTGCCCGAAAAGAAACCGTGAACAAAAATACATCTTTGTTCCAAAAGATTTAAAAAATTGTAAATACGTTTTTGTTCGGGAGGAGGTGAATCGTGGAAGTCTTAATCCACCGTATAAAGGCCCGTTCGAAGTTATTGACCGCTTCGAAAAAACAATGTCGATATTGTTAAATGGCAAAAAGCAAGTTATTTCAATTGACCGTTTAAATCCAGCGTTTTGTATTGAAAACGAAGAAAACGAGTCGAAACCAAACAAAAAACAAGTCACTTTCAACTTAAATTGAAAATTTTCATTATCATATATAAAAAATGTAACAAAAATTAAAACAAAAACAATGTACGGTCTTCTACCAAAATCAAATTTCAATTTTATAAGGTCTTCTACCAACAATTACAAAACTCACTGTACTATAAAGTATGTAAAAAAAAAAAAATAAATCAAAATTGTAAATTTTATAAAAAGCTTATATATTAATGTAATGATTATGTATTCAACATTTATTTGATCAGCCACTTTTTTCTTTGTTAAATTTAAATTTCAAAATAAATTTAAAAGTTTAAATTGTACGGCGGGGAGTGATGTAGCATCTCACAAGGTGTAAACCTAATTGTGTAAACCTAAGTGAGAGTCTACATAACCTTGCCAATGTTATTATCACGATAACAAGCCATTAGACAAGAAAACTTTCATAAGAAAAAACGATGTTCGCCATTCCTTTTCCGGAATGATTTTTCATTGATTCTTATTCTTTTTCTGACAGCTCTCAAGCTAACGTGGCCAGCGCATTAAACTTATATCTAAAACCTAAAGCTAAAAACCAAATTTATTAAAAGACTTAAACCTAAAGTAAAACTAAGCTAATAATAAAGTGAACCTATATATTAATGAACTTAACTTTAATGGTTTTTTATTTCCAACAAAAATCACTACAAAGTGAGTGTCGGTTCATGTGCCATATTTAAGTGTGACAATTGGCAGCACAAAGATCGTGCCACCGTGCGAACTACCACGACAGGCACAAATCAATTGGCAGCACAAAGATTGTGCCACTGTGCGAACTACCACGACAGGCACACAGCTACCATCCTCCCCTTGATATATTTTTGGATTTGAGCTGCCATTTGCTCAATAACACTCAGTCGCATGACTGTTCATATTCTCTTGATTTTCGTTCGTTTTGCCTTAAAAGGTCTTCCCTGGACAGATCCTTATAACCTTCCACCTTATGAACACCGAATTCAGCTTCTACACATTCAGTCCTTGTTACAGAGGCGTGTAAATAACGATATAGTTTTTATCCACCAACTTCTTTCGGGCGCATTAGATGCACCTGATCTACTTACTTGTGTTGGACTCAATTATCGTGGGGGTGCTCACCATCTGCGTAGCCTTGAGCTCCTACATTGTCCACACCATCGGACTAATTATGGTATAAATGAGCCGCTTACCCGCATGTGCAGGCTTTTCAATTTAAATTCTAAAATGATTGATTTTAATGACAATAAAATAAATCTTAAGAACGTACTTAAAACCAGTGCTCCACGCTTTTAGTTCATGTTTTATGTATTTTGTATTGTTAAATTATATGTTTTATTGTATTATAGTGCTTGTGTTATTGTAGTGATTTGTTTTACATTACTAACAACTAACACCAGCACTAAGTGATGAGCCAGTGGAACACATATAATGTGTTGGCAAATCTTTGTTCATAAGCTGAAGCTTGCTCTAAGCTCCTTATGAACAGGATCTGATAGTGTAGAAATGGTAAAGGTTCAGAGATACTTCCTTAAAAAAATAATGAAAATTCCAACATCAACTCCGAACTACATGCTTACCCTGGAACTTAAATTAAAACCTCTTTTTAGCTACACTATGAACTGTCCCATGGCCTATATCAAGAAAATACTCTGTGTGTATAACGAGAACCGTCTGCCACATATTTTAGCGAATATAATTGTATCAAAAAATATATACTGGATCACACAATGGTCGAGTGTGTTAGAAGGAAGATTTATTCATGAGGTTGTTGCTAACAGTAGATTTTTCCATAATGCAATTGATTTGGCTGATACACAAATAATGAAAAGAGAATGGGATGTGGCAGTTCAAAGAGCGCAAGCGACAACATCACATGGACTTTACAATTCCCTCAACTACATCGAAGGAAGTAGATACATTCAGGAAGAATGGATCTCATCCAAAATAGGATGGATTTTTAAGGCAAGAGGAGGTCTTATTTATTTGAACTGTACATTTTCGTCAAACAACACGAATACTGAATGCACTCTATGCAATCTGCGAGAAGATGAAACATTTATCCACTTTTTTGGAATATGCCTAGTGTTAAGAGAACTTCGTCTGTTATACTTTGGAACAAGAGAGCTCACTACGAAAAGCATGGTGAACATACTGAATGGCGATGTGAATTGGATCTCACTGGTAAAATACCTTTCTACCGCTATTAAATATCGCGCTGAACTTGTAAGAGAATACAATGGATAGAACACGTCATGAAACAACAACAGCAAAGAAAACTAAACCAACAAAAAACAACAGCATGCCATCAACAACAACAACAGCATGCCATCAACAACAACAACAGCATGCCATCAACAACAACAACAGCATGCCATCAACAACAACAACAGCATGCCATCAACAACAACAACAGCATGCCATCAACAACAACAACAGCATGCCATCAACAACAACAACACCAAAAACAACAACAACACCAAAAACAACAACAACACCAAAAACAACAACAACACCAAAAACAACAACAACACCAAAAACAACAACAACACCAAAAACAACAACAACACCAAAAACAACAACAACAACAACAACAACAACAACAACAACAACAACAACAACAACAACAACAACAACAACAACAACAACAACAACAACAACAACAACAACAACAACAACAACAACAACAACAACAACAACAACAACAACAACAACAACAACAACAACAACAACAACAACAACAACAACAACAACAACAACAACAACAACAACAACAACAACAACAACAACAACAACAACAACAACAACAACAACAACAACAACAACAACAACAACAACAACAACAACAACAACAACAACAACAACAACAACAACAACAACAACAACAACAACAACAACAACAACAACAACAACAACAACAACAACAACAACAACAACAACAACAACAACAACAACAACAACAACAACAACAACAACAACAACAACAACAACAACAACAACAACAACAACAACAACAACAACAACAACAACAACAACAACAACAACAACAACAACAACAACAACAACAACAACAACAACAACAACAACAACAACAACAACAACAACAACAACAACAACAACAACAACAACAACAACAACAACAACAACAACAACAACAACAACAACAACAACAACAACAACAACAACAACAACAACAACAACAACAACAACAACAACAACAACAACAACAACAACAACAACAACAACAACAACAACAACAACAACAACAACAACAACAACAACAACAACAACAACAACAACAACAACAACAACAACAACAACAACAACAACAACAACAACAACAACAACAACAACAACAACAACAACAACAACAACAACAACAACAACAACAACAACAACAACAACAACAACAACAACAACAACAACAACAACAACAACAACAACAACAACAACAACAACAACAACAACAACAACAACAACAACAACAACAACAACAACAACAACAACAACAACAACAACAACAACAACAACAACAACAACAACAACAACAACAACAACAACAACAACAACAACAACAACAACAACAACAACAACAACAACAACAACAACAACAACAACAACAACAACAACAACAACAACAACAACAACAACAACAACAACAACAACAACAACAACAACAACAACAACAACAACAACAACAACAACAACAACAACAACAACAACAACAACAACAACAACAACAACAACAACAACAACAACAACAACAACAACAACAACAACAACAACAACAACAACAACAACAACAACAACAACAACAACAACAACAACAACAACAACAACAACAACAACAACAACAACAACAACAACAACAACAACAACAACAACAACAACAACAACAACAACAACAACAACAACAACAACAACAACAACAACAACAACAACAACAACAACAACAACAACAACAACAACAACAACAACAACAACAACAACAACAACAACAACAACAACAACAACAACAACAACAACAACAACAACAACAACAACAACAACAACAACAACAACAACAACAACAACAACAACAACAACAACAACAACAACAACAACAACAACAACAACAACAACAACAACAACAACAACAACAACAACAACAACAACAACAACAACAACAACAACAACAACAACAACAACAACAACAACAACAACAACAACAACAACAACAACAACAACAACAACAACAACAACAACAACAACAACAACAACAACAACAACAACAACAACAACAACAACAACAACAACAACAACAACAACAACAACAACAACAACAACAACAACAACAACAACAACAACAACAACAACAACAACAACAACAACAACAACAACAACAACAACAACAACAACAACAACAACAACAACAACAACAACAACAACAACAACAACAACAACAACAACAACAACAACAACAACAACAACAACAACAACAACAACAACAACAACAACAACAACAACAACAACAACAACAACAACAACAACAACAACAACAACAACAACAACAACAACAACAACAACAACAACAACAACAACAACAACAACAACAACAACAACAACAACAACAACAACAACAACAACAACAACAACAACAACAACAACAACAACAACAACAACAACAACAACAACAACAACAACAACAACAACAACAACAACAACAACAACAACAACAACAACAACAACAACAACAACAACAACAACAACAACAACAACAACAACAACAACAACAACAACAACAACAACAACAACAACAACAACAACAACAACAACAACAACAACAACAACAACAACAACAACAACAACAACAACAACAACAACAACAACAACAACAACAACAACAACAACAACAACAACAACAACAACAACAACAACAACAACAACAACAACAACAACAACAACAACAACAACAACAACAACAACAACAACAACAACAACAACAACAACAACAACAACAACAACAACAACAACAACAACAACAACAACAACAACAACAACAACAACAACAACAACAACAACAACAACAACAACAACAACAACAACAACAACAACAACAACAACAACAACAACAACAACAACAACAACAACAACAACAACAACAACAACAACAACAACAACAACAACAACAACAACAACAACAACAACAACAACAACAACAACAACAACAACAACAACAACAACAACAACAACAACAACAACAACAACAACAACAACAACAACAACAACAACAACAACAACAACAACAACAACAACAACAACAACAACAACAACAACAACAACAACAACAACAACAACAACAACAACAACAACAACAACAACAACAACAACAACAACAACAACAACAACAACAACAACAACAACAACAACAACAACAACAACAACAACAACAACAACAACAACAACAACAACAACAACAACAACAACAACAACAACAACAACAACAACAACAACAACAACAACAACAACAACAACAACAACAACAACAACAACAACAACAACAACAACAACAACAACAACAACAACAACAACAACAACAACAACAACAACAACAACAACAACAACAACAACAACAACAACAACAACAACAACAACAACAACAACAACAACAACAACAACAACAACAACAACAACAACAACAACAACAACAACAACAACAACAACAACAACAACAACAACAACAACAACAACAACAACAACAACAACAACAACAACAACAACAACAACAACAACAACAACAACAACAACAACAACAACAACAACAACAACAACAACAACAACAACAACAACAACAACAACAACAACAACAACAACAACAACAACAACAACAACAACAACAACAACAACAACAACAACAACAACAACAACAACAACAACAACAACAACAACAACAACAACAACAACAACAACAACAACAACAACAACAACAACAACAACAACAACAACAACAACAACAACAACAACAACAACAACAACAACAACAACAACAACAACAACAACAACAACAACAACAACAACAACAACAACAACAACAACAACAACAACAACAACAACAACAACAACAACAACAACAACAACAACAACAACAACAACAACAACAACAACAACAACAACAACAACAACAACAACAACAACAACAACAACAACAACAACAACAACAACAACAACAACAACAACAACAACAACAACAACAACAACAACAACAACAACAACAACAACAACAACAACAACAACAACAACAACAACAACAACAACAACAACAACAACAACAACAACAACAACAACAACAACAACAACAACAACAACAACAACAACAACAACAACAACAACAACAACAACAACAACAACAACAACAACAACAACAACAACAACAACAACAACAACAACAACAACAACAACAACAACAACAACAACAACAACAACAACAACAACAACAACAACAACAACAACAACAACAACAACAACAACAACAACAACAACAACAACAACAACAACAACAACAACAACAACAACAACAACAACAACAACAACAACAACAACAACAACAACAACAACAACAACAACAACAACAACAACAACAACAACAACAACAACAACAACAACAACAACAACAACAACAACAACAACAACAACAACAACAACAACAACAACAACAACAACAACAACAACAACAACAACAACAACAACAACAACAACAACAACAACAACAACAACAACAACAACAACAACAACAACAACAACAACAACAACAACAACAACAACAACAACAACAACAACAACAACAACAACAACAACAACAACAACAACAACAACAACAACAACAACAACAACAACAACAACAACAACAACAACAACAACAACAACAACAACAACAACAACAACAACAACAACAACAACAACAACAACAACAACAACAACAACAACAACAACAACAACAACAACAACAACAACAACAACAACAACAACAACAACAACAACAACAACAACAACAACAACAACAACAACAACAACAACAACAACAACAACAACAACAACAACAACAACAACAACAACAACAACAACAACAACAACAACAACAACAACAACAACAACAACAACAACAACAACAACAACAACAACAACAACAACAACAACAACAACAACAACAACAACAACAACAACAACAACAACAACAACAACAACAACAACAACAACAACAACAACAACAACAACAACAACAACAACAACAACAACAACAACAACAACAACAACAACAACAACAACAACAACAACAACAACAACAACAACAACAACAACAACAACAACAACAACAACAACAACAACAACAACAACAACAACAACAACAACAACAACAACAACAACAACAACAACAACAACAACAACAACAACAACAACAACAACAACAACAACAACAACAACAACAACAACAACAACAACAACAACAACAACAACAACAACAACAACAACAACAACAACAACAACAACAACAACAACAACAAGGAGGAGGAAAA